>JBBPBX010000077.1:64738-167776 GCA_038048925.1 Garcialebias charrua | reverse complement strand
CTATCAACCAAATCTGCCACTGAAAATCAACATTACAATAAATTATGCAGAATAATAAGCTAAACAGTGTAAAGCATGGAGCTATATTTGAGACAGCTACCTGTTTAGGATCTCTGTCTTCCTTAATGCTCTGAGAGCCTGAAGTGAGGGATGGAAGACCGTAGTCCATTCCTTTTGGTTCCACGCTTGCACTGGTCAATGTCTGGAACATTTAACAAAGAGTTGTTGGTATATAAACATGGACAACCAACTGCTTCAATGGAAACTAATTTCTTGAACGGATACCTTTTTCAAATGATATCAAAGAATCATGAAAGGAAGTTCTGAACAAGACCCCTAACTTATATTAAACACAATGTTAAAGAAATAATCCAAATCTTCTACATTTTCAGGCACTGCAACTGGGTATAGTGTTTTACACACACCTCAGACATGAGTTCTGGGGACCCAACACACAGCCAGTTAAATGTCCTTCTGTGGACCAACATTGTTCTCCATCATCTAACACACTAGGTAACACTGGTTAATGTGAGTTGTGGGGACTCAGTAAATGTCCAAAAGAGAGCATTGGCTAGCAAATTTGGAAATGATAACACTGGATTAAGTCCTAGTCAGATGTAGCCCAGCACCTGTAATTTGACATGCAGATCATACAACTGGTTGCTGTATTAGTTTTAAGGACTTGTAGCCATCAAATGTCAGCCATACCCCAAGTCAACACAACACATTGTAAAGGCACATCTGACCCTCACTGTTACATTTGATTCAATTAGTATTGTTATGAAAGTCTTGAATTCCAACTCAACAGCGTCTGAAACCTAAAGCAGGTACTGTATAGACAAGTACCCAAATGCTGACTCTGGTAATATTCACCTATCAACCAAATCTGCCACTGAAAATCAACATTACAATCAATTAAACTGAATAATAAGCCAGACATTGTAAAGCATGGAGCAAAATTTGAGACAACTACCTGTTTAGGATCTCTGTCTTCTTCAATGCTGTGAGAGCCTGAAGTGAGGGATGGAAGACCGTAGTCCATTCCTTTTGGTTCCACGCTTGCACTGGTCAATGTCTGGAACATTTAACAAAGAGTTGTTGGTATACAAACATGGACAACCATTGGCTTTAATGGAAACTAATTTCTTGAACAGATACATTATTCAAATGAAATCAAAGAATCATAAAAAGAAGTTCTGAACAAGACCCCTAACCTATATGAAACAATGTTAGAGAAATAATACAAATCTTCTACATTTTCAGGCACTGCAACTGGGTTTAGTGTTTTACACACACCTCAGACATGAGTTCTGGGGACCCAACACACAGCCAGTTAAATGTCCTTCTGCGGACCAACGTTGTTCTCCATCATCTAACACACTAGGTAACACTGGTTAATGTGAGTTGTGGGGACTCCGTAAATGTCCAAAAGAGAGCATTGGCTAGCAAATTTGGAAATGGTAACATTGGATTAAGTCCTAGTCAGATGTAGCACAGCACCTGTATTTTGACATGCAGATCATACAACTGGTTGCTGTATTAGTTTTAAGGACTTGTAGCCATACCCCAAGTCAACACAACACATTGTAAAGGCACATCTGACCCTCACTGTTACATTTGATTCAATTAGTATTGTTATGAAAGTCTTTAATTCCAACTCAACAGCGTCTGAAACCTAAAGTAGGTACTGTATAGACAAGTGTCCAAATGCTGACTCTTTGGTAATATTCACCTATCAACCAAATCTGCCACTGAAAATCAACATTACAATCAATTAAACTGAATAATAAGCCAGACATTGTAAAGCATGGAGCAAAATTTGAGACAACTACCTGTTTAGGATCTCGGTCTTCCTCAATGCTCTTAGAGCCTGAAGCGAGGGTTGGAAGACCGTAGTCCATTCCTTTTGGTTCCACGCTTGCACTGGTCAATGTCTGGAACATTTAACAAAGAGTTGTTGGTATACAAACATGAACAACCAATGGCTTCAATGGAAACTAATTTCTTGAATAGATACCTTTTTCAAATGAAATCAAAGAATCATAAAAAGAAGTCATGAACAAGACCCCTAACTTATATTAAACAATGTTAGAGAAATAATACAAATCTTCTACATTTTCAGGAACTGCAATTTGGTTTAGTGTTTTACACACACCTCAGACATGAGTTCTGGGGACCCAACACACAGCCAGTTAAATGTCCTTCTGCGGACCAACATTGTTCTCCATCATCTAACACTGTAACACTGGTTAATGTGAGATGTGGGGACTCCGTAAATGTCCAAAAGAGAGCATTGGTTAGCAAATTTGGAAATGGTAACACTGGATTATGTCCTAGTAAGATGTAGCACCGCACCTGTAATTTGACATGCAGATCAAACAACTGGTTGCTGTATTAGTTTTAAGGACTTGTAGCCATCAAATGTCAGCCATACCCCATGTCAACACAACACATTGTACAGGCACATCTGACCCTCACTGTTACATTTGATTCAATTAGTATTGTTATGAAAGTCTTTAAGTCCAACTCAACAGCGTCTGAAACCTAAAACAGGTATATGACAGGTGTCCAAATGCTGACTCTTTAGTAATATTCACCTATCAACCAAATCTTCCACTGAAAATCAACATTACAATCAATTATACAGAATAATAAGCCAAACAGTGTAAAGCATGGAGTTAAATTTGAGACAACTACCTGTTTAGGATCTCTGTCTTCATCAATGCTGTGGGAGCCTGAAGTGAAGGATGGTAGACCGTAGTCCATTCCTTTTGGTCAATCTCAAAAGGATTGGACCTTGCACTGGTCAATGTCTGGAACATTTAACAAAGAGTTGTTGGTATACAAACATGGACAACCAACTGCTTCAATGGAAACCAATTTCTTGAATGGATACCTTTTTCAAATTAAATCAAAGAATCATAAAAGAAAGTTCTGAACAAGACCCCTAACTTATATTAAACACAATGTTAAAGAAATAATCCAAATCTTCTACATTTTCAGGCACTGCAACTGGGTATAGTGTTTTACACACACCTCAGACATGAGTTCTGGGGACCCAACACACAACCAGTTAAATGTCCTTCTGTGGACCAACATTGTTCTCCATCATCTAACACACTAGGTAACACTGGTTAATGTGAGTTGTGGGGACTCAGTAAATTTCCAAACTAGAGCATTGGCTAGCAAATTTGGAAATGGTAACACTGGATTAAGTCCTAGTCAGATGTAGCACCGCACCTGTAATTTGACATGCAGATCATACAACTGGTTGCTGTATTAGTTTTAAGGACTTGTAGCCATCAAATGTCAGCCATACCCCAAGTCAACACAACACATTGTAAAGGCACATCTGACTCTCACTGTTACATTTGATTCAATTAGTATTGTTATGAAAGTCTTGAATTCCAACTCAACAGCGTCTGAAACCTAAAGTAGGTACTGTATAGACAAGTGTCCAAATGCTGACTCTTTGGTAATATTCACCTATCAACCAAATCTGCCACTGAAAATCAACATTACAATCAATTAAACTGAATAATAAGCCAGACATTGTAAAGCATGGAGCAAAATTTGAGACAACTACCTGTTTAGGATCTCGGTCTTCCTCAATGCTCTTAGAGCCTGAAGCGAGGGTTGGAAGACCGTAGTCCATTCCTTTTGGTTCCACGCTTGCACTGGTCAATGTCTGGAACATTTAAGAAAGAGTTGTTGGTATACAAACATGAACAACCAATGGATCCAATGGAAACTAATTTCTTGAATAGATACCTTTTTCAAATGAAATCAAAGAATCATAAAAAGAAGTCATGAACAAGACCCCTAACTTATATTAAACAATGTTAGAGAAATAATCCAAATCTTCTACATTTTCAGGAACTGCAACTGGGTTTAGTGTTTTACACACACCTCAGACATGAGTTCTGGGGACCCAACACACAGCCATTGTTCTCCATCATCTAACACTGTAACACTGGTTAATGTGAGTTGTGGGGACTCCGTAAATGTCCAAAAGAGAGCATTGGCCAGCAAATTTGGAAATGGTAACACTGGATTATGTCCTAGTAAGATGTAGCACCGCACCTGTAATTTGACATGCAGATCATACAACTGGTTGCTGTATTAGTTTTAAGGACTTGTAGCCATCAAATGTCAGCCATACCCCATGTCAACACAACACATTGTACAGGCACATCTGACCCTCACTGTTACATTTGATTCAATTAATATTGTTATGAAAGTCTTTAAGTCCAACTCAACAGCGTCTGAAACCTAAAACAGGTATATGACAGGTGTCCAAATGCTGACTCTTTAGTAATATTCACCTATCAACCAAATCTGCCACTGAAAATCAACATTACAATAAATTATGCAGAATAATAAGCTAAACAGTGTAAAGCATGGAGCTATATTTGAGACAGCTACCTGTTTAGGATCTCTGTCTTCCTTAATGCTCTGAGAGCCTGAAGTGAGGGATGGAAGACCGTAGTCCATTCCTTTTGGTTCCACGCTTGCACTGGTCAATGTCTGGAACATTTAACAAAGAGTTGTTGGTATATAAACATGGACAACCAACTGCTTCAATGGAAACTAATTTCTTGAACGGATACCTTTTTCAAATGATATCAAAGAATCATGAAAGGAAGTTCTGAACAAGACCCCTAACTTATATTAAACACAATGTTAAAGAAATAATCCAAATCTTCTACATTTTCAGGCACTGCAACTGGGTATAGTGTTTTACACACACCTCAGACATGAGTTCTGGGGACCCAACACACAGCCAGTTAAATGTCCTTCTGTGGACCAACATTGTTCTCCATCATCTAACACACTAGGTAACACTGGTTAATGTGAGTTGTGGGGACTCAGTAAATGTCCAAAAGAGAGCATTGGCTAGCAAATTTGGAAATGATAACACTGGATTAAGTCCTAGTCAGATGTAGCCCAGCACCTGTAATTTGACATGCAGATCATACAACTGGTTGCTGTATTAGTTTTAAGGACTTGTAGCCATCAAATGTCAGCCATACCCCAAGTCAACACAACACATTGTAAAGGCACATCTGACCCTCACTGTTACATTTGATTCAATTAGTATTGTTATGAAAGTCTTGAATTCCAACTCAACAGCGTCTGAAACCTAAAGCAGGTACTGTATAGACAAGTACCCAAATGCTGACTCTGGTAATATTCACCTATCAACCAAATCTGCCACTGAAAATCAACATTACAATCAATTAAACTGAATAATAAGCCAGACATTGTAAAGCATGGAGCAAAATTTGAGACAACTACCTGTTTAGGATCTCTGTCTTCTTCAATGCTGTGAGAGCCTGAAGTGAGGGATGGAAGACCGTAGTCCATTCCTTTTGGTTCCACGCTTGCACTGGTCAATGTCTGGAACATTTAACAAAGAGTTGTTGGTATACAAACATGGACAACCATTGGCTTTAATGGAAACTAATTTCTTGAACAGATACATTATTCAAATGAAATCAAAGAATCATAAAAAGAAGTTCTGAACAAGACCCCTAACCTATATGAAACAATGTTAGAGAAATAATACAAATCTTCTACATTTTCAGGCACTGCAACTGGGTTTAGTGTTTTACACACACCTCAGACATGAGTTCTGGGGACCCAACACACAGCCAGTTAAATGTCCTTCTGCGGACCAACGTTGTTCTCCATCATCTAACACACTAGGTAACACTGGTTAATGTGAGTTGTGGGGACTCCGTAAATGTCCAAAAGAGAGCATTGGCTAGCAAATTTGGAAATGGTAACACTGGATTAAGTCCTAGTCAGATGTAGCACAGCACCTGTATTTTGACATGCAGATCATACAACTGGTTGCTGTATTAGTTTTAAGGACTTGTAGCCATACCCCAAGTCAACACAACACATTGTAAAGGCACATCTGACCCTCACTGTTACATTTGATTCAATTAGTATTGTTATGAAAGTCTTTAATTCCAACTCAACAGCGTCTGAAACCTAAAGTAGGTACTGTATAGACAAGTGTCCAAATGCTGACTCTTTGGTAATATTCACCTATCAACCAAATCTGCCACTGAAAATCAACATTACAATCAATTAAACTGAATAATAAGCCAGACATTGTAAAGCATGGAGCAAAATTTGAGACAACTACCTGTTTAGGATCTCGGTCTTCCTCAATGCTCTTAGAGCCTGAAGCGAGGGTTGGAAGACCGTAGTCCATTCCTTTTGGTTCCACGCTTGCACTGGTCAATGTCTGGAACATTTAAGAAAGAGTTGTTGGTATACAAACATGAACAACCAATGGATCCAATGGAAACTAATTTCTTGAATAGATACCTTTTTCAAATGAAATCAAAGAATCATAAAAAGAAGTCATGAACAAGACCCCTAACTTATATTAAACAATGTTAGAGAAATAATCCAAATCTTCTACATTTTCAGGAACTGCAACTGGGTTTAGTGTTTTACACACACCTCAGACATGAGTTCTGGGGACCCAACACACAGCCAGTTAAATGTTCTTCTGCAGACCAACATTGTTCTCCATCATCTAACACTGTAACACTGGTTAATGTGAGTTGTGGGGACTCCGTAAATGTCCAAAAGAGAGCATTGGCCAGCAAATTTGGAAATGGTAACACTGGATTATGTCCTAGTAAGATGTAGCACCGCACCTGTAATTTGACATGCAGATCATACAACTGGTTGCTGTATTAGTTTTAAGGACTTGTAGCCATCAAATGTCAGCCATACCCCATGTCAACACAACACATTGTACAGGCACATCTGACCCTCACTGTTACATTTGATTCAATTAATATTGTTATGAAAGTCTTTAAGTCCAACTCAACAGCGTCTGAAACCTAAAACAGGTATATGACAGGTGTCCAAATGCTGACTCTTTAGTAATATTCACCTATCAACCAAATCTGCCACTGAAAATCAACATTACAATCAATTATGCAGAATAATAAGCTAAACAGTGTAAAGCATGGAGCTATATTTGAGACAGCTACCTGTTTAGGATCTCTGTCTTCCTAAATGCTCTGAGAGCCTGAAGTGAGGGATGGAAGACCGTAGTCCATTCCTTTTGGTTCCACGCTTGCACTGGTCAATGTCTGGAACATTTAACAAAGAGTTGTTGGTATATAAACATGGACAACCAACTGCTTCAATGGAAACTAATTTCTTGAACGGATACCTTTTTCAAATGAAATCAAAGAATCATGAAAGGAAGTTCTGAACAAGACCCCTAACTTATATTAAACACAATGTTAAAGAAATAATCCAAATCTTCTACATTTTCAGGAACTGCAACTGGGTTTAGTGTTTTACACACACCTCAGACATGAGTTCTGGGGACCCAACACACAGCCAGTTAAATGTCCTTCTGCGGACCAACATTGTTCTCCATCATCTAACACTGTAACACTGGTTAATGTGAGTTGTGGGGACTCCGTAAATGTCCAAAAGAGAGCATTGGCCAGCAAATTTGGAAATGGTAACACTGGATTATGTCCTAGTAAGATGTAGCACCGCACCTGTAATTTGACATGCAGATCATACAACTGGTTGCTGTATTAGTTTTAAGGACTTGTAGCCATCAAATGTCAGCCATACCCCATGTCAACACAACACATTGTACAGGCACATCTGACCCTCACTGTTACATTTGATTCAATTAATATTGTTATGAAAGTCTTTAAGTCCAACTCAACAGCGTCTGAAACCTAAAACAGGTATATGACAGGTGTCCAAATGCTGACTCTTTAGTAATATTCACCTATCAACCAAATCTGCCACTGAAAATCAACATTACAATCAATTATGCAGAATAATAAGCTAAACAGTGTAAAGCATGGAGCTATATTTGAGACAGCTACCTGTTTAGGATCTCTGTCTTCCTTAATGCTCTGAGAGCCTGAAGTGAGGGATGGAAGACCGTAGTCCATTCCTTTTGGTTCCACGCTTGCACTGGTACACTCTGTCTCTCATTCTGGAACATTTAACAAAGAGTTGTTGGTTTATAAACATGAACAACCAACTGCTTCAAAGGAAACTAATTTCTTGAACGGATACCTTTTTCAAATGAAATCAAAGAATCATGAAAGGAAGTTCTGAACAAGACCCCTAACTTATATTAAACACAATGTTAAAGAAATAATCCAAATCTTCTACATTTTCAGGAACTGCACCTGTAATTTGACATGCAGATCATACAACTGGTTGCTGTATTAGTTTTAAGGACTTGTAGCCATACCCCAAGTCAACACAACACATTGTAAAGGCACATCTGACTCTCACTGTTACATTTGATTCAATTAGTATTGTTATGAAAGTCTTGAATTCCAACTCAACAGCGTCTGAAACCTAAAGTAGGTACTGTATAGACAAGTGTCCAAATGCTGACTCTTTGGTAATATTCACCTATCAACCAAATCTGCCACTGAAAATCAACATTACAATCAATTAAACTGAATAATAAGCCAGACATTGTAAAGCATGGAGCAAAATTTGAGACAACTACCTGTTTAGGATCTCGGTCTTCCTCAATGCTCTGAGAGCCTGAAGCGAGGGTTGGAAGACCGTAGTCCATTCCTTTTGGTTCCACGCTTGCACTGGTCAATGTCTGGAACATTTAACAAAGAGTTGTTGGTATACAAACATGGACAACCATTGGCTTTAATGGAAACTAATTTCTTGAACAGATACATTATTCAAATGAAATCAAAGAATCATAAAAAGAAGTTCTGAACAAGACCCCTAACCTATATGAAACAATGTTAGAGAAATAATACAAATCTTCTACATTTTCAGGCACTGCAACTGGGTTTAGTGTTTTACACACACCTCAGACATGAGTTCTGGGGACCCAACACACAGCCAGTTAAATGTCCTTCTGCAGACCAACATTGTTCTCCATCATCTAACACTGTAACACTGGTTAATGTGAGTTGTGGGGACTCCGTAAATGTCCAAAAGAGAGCATTGGCTAGCAAATTTGGAAATGGTAACACTGGATTAAGTCCTAGTCAGATGTAGCACAGCACCTGTAATTTGACATGCAGATCAAACAACTGGTTGCTGTATTAGTTTTAAGGACTTGTAGCCATCAAATGTCAGCCATACCCCATGTCAACACAACACATTGTACAGGCACATCTGACCCTCACTGTTACATTTGATTCAATTAGTATTGTTATGAAAGTCTTTAAGTCCAACTCAACAGCGTCTGAAACCTAAAACAGGTATATAACAGGTGTCCAAATGCTGACTCTTTAGTAATATTCACCTATTAACCAAATCTGCCACTGAAAATCAACATTACAATCAATTATACAGAATAATAAGCCAAACAGTGTAAAGCATGGAGTTAAATTTGAGACAACTACCTGTTTAGGATCTCTGTCTTCATCAATGCTGTGAGAGCCTGAAGTGAAGGATGGAAGTCCGTAGTCCATTCCATTTGGTTCCACGCTTGCACTGGTCAATGTCTGGAACATTTAACAAAGAGTTGTTGGTATACAAACATGGACAACCAACTGATTCAATGGAAACTAATTTCTTGAATAGATACCTTTTTTAAAATTAAATCAAAGAATCATAAAAGGAAGTTCTGAACAAGACCCCTAACTTATATTAAACACAATGTTAAAGAAATAATCCAAATCTACCACTTTGGACATGTCTGCCTGCCTGGGAGGAGTCGACGAGGGACAAGCCCCCAGAAACCATCTTGGCTACAGCAAACTGGTTGGTCCACTTAAGTTGTTTACTTGGTGGGGTAGCTTCAGTTTGCTTTGGACTGCTCTGACTGACGAAGCCCTCTGGAGTGAGGGTGAAACGTTTCTACTAAAAAGAAATTGTCCAGATGAACTGATTGAGAATGAGCGGATTTGATACCTGGACTATTGAGAATGAACTTTCTGGCCAAATCTTATACATTTTTAGGCACTGCAACTGGGTATAGTGTTTTACACACACCTCAGACATGAGTTCTCCCCAGAGAACCCAACACACAACCAGTTAAATGTCCTTCTGTGGACCAACATTGTTCTCCATCATCTAACACACTAGGTAACACTGGTTAATGTGAGTTGTGGGGACTCAGTAAATGTCCAAACTAGAGCATTGGCTAGCAAATTTGGAAATGGTAACACTGGATTAAGTCCTAGTCAGATGTAGCACCGCACCTGTAATTTGACATGCAGATCATACAACTGGTTGCTGTATTAGTTTTAAGGACTTGTAGCCATCAAATGTCAGCCATACCCCAAGTCAACACAACACATTGTAAAGGCACATCTGACTCTCACTGTTACATTTGATTCAATTAGTATTGTTATGAAAGTCTTTAATTCCAACTCAACAGCGTCTGAAACCTAAAGCAGGTACTGTATAGACAAGTGTCCAAATGCTGACTCTTTGGTAATATTCACCTATCAACCAAATCTGCCACTGAAAATCAACATTACAATCAATTAAACTGAATAATAAGCCAGACATTGTAAAGCATGGAGCAAAATTTGAGACAACTACCTGTTTAGGATCTCGGTCTTCCTCAATGCTCTTAGAGCCTGAAGCGAGGGTTGGAAGACCGTAGTCCATTCCTTTTGGTTCCACGCTTGCACTGGTCAATGTCTGGAACATTTAACAAAGAGTTGTTGGTATACAAACATGAACAACCAATGGCTTCAATGGAAACTAATTTCTTGAATAGATACCTTTTTCAAATGAAATCAAAGAATCATAAAAAGAAGTCATGAACAAGACCCCTAACTTATATTAAACAATGTTAGAGAAATAATACAAATCTTCTACATTTTCAGGAACTGCAACTTGGTTTAGTGTTTTACACACACCTCAGACATGAGTTCTGGGGACCCAACACACAGCCAGTTAAATGTCCTTCTGCGGACCAACATTGTTCTCCATCATCTAACACTGTAACACTGGTTAATGTGAGATGTGGGGACTCCGTAAATGTCCAAAAGAGAGCATTGGTTAGCAAATTTGGAAATGGTAACACTGGATTATGTCCTAGTAAGATGTAGCACCGCACCTGTAATTTGACATGCAGATCAAACAACTGGTTGCTGTATTAGTTTTAAGGACTTGTAGCCATCAAATGTCAGCCATACCCCATGTCAACACAACACATTGTACAGGCACATCTGACCCTCACTGTTACATTTGATTCAATTAGTATTGTTATGAAAGTCTTTAAGTCCAACTCAACAGCGTCTGAAACCTAAAACAGGTATATAACAGGTGTCCACTGAAAATCAACATTACAATCAATTATACAGAATAATAAGCCAAACAGTGTAAAGCATGGAGTTAAATTTGAGACAACTACCTGTTTAGGATCTCTGTCTTCATCAATGCTGTGAGAGCCTGAAGTGAGGGATGGAAGACCGTAGTCCATTCCTTTTGGTTCCACGCTTGCACTGGTCAATGTCTGGAACATTTAACAAAGAGTTTGTTGGTATACAAACATGGACAACCATTGGCTTTAATGGAAACTAATTTCTTGAGATAAGATATTTCTTGAGATAATAAGAAATAATCCAAATCTTATACATTTTTAGGCACTGCAATTGGGTATAGTGTTTTACACACACCTCAGACATGAGTTCTGGGGACCCAACACACAACCAGTTAAATGTCCTTCTGTGGACCAACATTGTTCTCCATCATCTAACACACTAGGTAACTCACATTAACCAGTGTTAATGTGAGTTGTGGGGACTCAGTAAATGTCCAAACTAGAGAATTGGCTAGCAAATTTGGAAATGGTAACACTGGATTAAGTCCTAGTCAGATGTAGCACCGCACCTGTAATTTGACATGCAGATCAAACAAATGGTTGCTGTATTAGTTTTAAGGACTTGTAGCCATCAAATGTCAGCCATACCCCAAGTCAACACAACACATTGTAAAAGCACATCTGACTCTCACTGTTACATTTGATTCAATTAGTATTGTTATGAAAGTGTTGAATTCCAACTCAACAGCGTCTGAAACCTAAAGTAGGTACTGTATAGAAAAGTGTCCAAATGCTGACTCTTTGGTAATATTCACCTATCAACCAAATCTGCCACTGAAAATCAACATTACAATCAATTAAACTGAATAATAAGCCAGACATTGTAAAGCATGGAGCTAAATTTGAGACAACTACCTGTTTAGGATCTCTGTCTTCTTCAATGCTGTGAGAGCCTGAAGTGAGGGATGGAAGACCGTAGTCCATTCCTTTTGGTTCCACGCTTGCACTGGTCAATGTCTGGAACATTTAACAAAGAGTTGTTGGTATACAAACATGGACAACCATTGGCTTTAATGGAAACTAATTTCTTGAACAGATACATTATTCAAATGAAATCAAAGAATCATAAAAAGAAGTTCTGAACAAGACCCCTAACCTATATGAAACAATGTTAGAGAAATAATACTAATCTTCTACATTTTCAGGCACTGCAACTGGGTTTAGTGTTTTACACACACCTCAGACATGAGTTCTGGGGACCCAACACACAGCCAGTTAAATGTCCTTCTGCGGACCAACGTTGTTCTCCATCATCTAACACACTAGGTAACACTGGTTAATGTGAGTTGTGGGGACTCCGTAAATGTCCAAAAGAGAGCATTGGCTAGCAAATTTGGAAATGGTAACACTGGATTAAGTCCTAGTCAGATGTAGCACAGCACCTGTAATTTGACATGCAGATCATACAACTGGTTGCTGTATTAGTTTTAAGGACTTGTAGCCATCAAATGTCAGCCATACCCCAAGTCAACACAACACATTGTAAAGGCACATCTGACCCTCACTGTTACATTTGATTCAATTAGTATTGTTATGAAAGTCTTGAATTCCAACTCAACAGCGTCTGAAACCTAAAGCAGGTACTGTATAGACAAGTACCCAAATGCTGACTCTGGTAATATTCACCTATCAACCAAATCTGCCACTGAAAATCAACATTACAATCAATTAAACTGAATAATAAGCCAGACATTGTAAAGCATGGAGCTAAATTTGAGACAACTACCTGTTTAGGATCTCTGTCTTCTTCAATGCTGTGAGAGCCTGAAGTGAGGGATGGAAGACCGTAGTCCATTCCTTTTGGTTCCACGCTTGCACTGGTCAATGTCTGGAACATTTAACAAAGAGTTGTTGGTATAGAAACATGGACAACCATTGGCTTTAATGGAAACTAATTTCTTGAACAGATACATTATTCAAATGAAATCAAAGAATCATAAAAATAAGTTCTGAACAAGACCCCTAACCTATATGAAACAATGTTAGAGAAATAATACAAATCTTCTACATTTTCAGGCACTGCAACTGGGTTTAGTGTTTTACACACACCTCAGACATGAGTTCTGGGGACCCAACACACAGCCAGTTAAATGTCCTTCTGCGGACCAACGTTGTTCTCCATCATCTAACACACTAGGTAACACTGGTTAATGTGAGTTGTGGGGACTCCGTAAATGTCCAAAAGAGAGCATTGGCTAGCAAATTTGGAAATGGTAACACTGGATTAAGTCCTAGTCAGATGTAGCACAGCACCTGTATTTTGACATGCAGATCATACAACTGGTTGCTGTATTAGTTTTAAGGACTTGTAGCCATACCCCAAGTCAACACAACACATTGTAAAGGCACATCTGACCCTCACTGTTACATTTGATTCAATTAGTATTGTTATGAAAGTCTTTAATTCCAACTCAACAGCGTCTGAAACCTAAAGTAGGTACTGTATAGACAAGTGTCCAAATGCTGACTCTTTGGTAATATTCACCTATCAACCAAATCTGCCACTGAAAATCAACATTACAATCAATTAAACTGAATAATAAGCCAGACATTGTAAAGCATGGAGCAAAATTTGAGACAACTACCTGTTTAGGATCTCGGTCTTCCTCAATGCTCTTAGAGCCTGAAGCGAGGGTTGGAAGACCGTAGTCCATTCCTTTTGGTTCCACGCTTGCACTGGTCAATGTCTGGAACATTTAACAAAGAGTTGTTGGTATACAAACATGAACAACCAATGGCTTCAATGGAAACTAATTTCTTGAATAGATACCTTTTTCAAATGAAATCAAAGAATCATAAAAAGAAGTCATGAACAAGACCCCTAACTTATATTAAACAATGTTAGAGAAATAATACAAATCTTCTACATTTTCAGGAACTGCAACTGGGTTTAGTGTTTTACACACACCTCAGACATGAGTTCTGGGGACCCAACACACAGCCAGTTAAATGTCCTTCTGCGGACCAACATTGTTCTCCATCATCTAACACACTAGGTAACACTGGTTAATGTGAGTTGTGGGGACTCCGTAAATGTCCAAAAGAGAGCATTGGCTAGCAAATTTGGAAATGGTAACACTGGATTAAGTCCTAGTCAGATGTAGCACAGCACCTGTAATTTGACATGCAGATCATACAACTGGTTGCTGTATTAGTTTTAAGGACTTGTAGCCATACCCCAAGTCAACACAACACATTGTAAAGGCACATCTGACCCTCACTGTTACATTTGATTCAATTAGTATTGTTATGAAAGTCTTTAATTCCAACTCAACAGCGTCTGAAACCTAAAGTAGGTACTGTATAGACAAGTGTCCAAATGCTGACTCTTTGGTAATATTCACCTATCAACCAAATCTGCCACTGAAAATCAACATTACAATCAATTAAACTGAATAATAAGCCAGACATTGTAAAGCATGGAGCAAAATTTGAGACAACTACCTGTTTAGGATCTCGGTCTTCCTCAATGCTCTTAGAGCCTGAAGCGAGGGTTGGAAGACCGTAGTCCATTCCTTTTGGTTCCACGCTTGCACTGGTCAATGTCTGGAACATTTAACAAAGAGTTGTTGGTATACAAACATGAACAACCAATGGCTTCAATGGAAACTAATTTCTTGAATAGATACCTTTTTCAAATGAAATCAAAGAATCATAAAAAGAAGTCATGAACAAGACCCCTAACTTATATTAAACAATGTTAGAGAAATAATACAAATCTTCTACATTTTTAGGAACTGCAACTTGGTTTAGTGTTTTACACACACCTCAGACATGAGTTCTAAAGACCCAACACACAGCCAGTTAAATGTCCTTCTGCGGACCAACATTGTTCTCCATCATCTAACACACTAGGTAACACTGGTTAATGTGAGTTGTGGGGACTCCGTAAATTTCCAAACTAGAGCATTGGCTAGCAAATTTGGAAATGGTAACACTGGATTATGTCCTAGTAAGATGTAGCACAGCACCTGTAATTTGACATGCAGATCATACAACTGGTTGCTGTATTAGTTTTAAGGACTTGTAGCCATTCCCCAAGTCAACACAACACATTGTAAAGGCACATCTGACCCTCACTGTTACATTTGATTCAATTAGTATTGTTATGAAAGTCTTTAATTCCAACTCAACAGCGTCTGAAACCTAAAGTAGGTACTGTATAGACAAGTGTCCAAATGCTGACTCTTTGGTAATATTCACCTATCAACCAAATCTGCCACTGAAAATCAACATTACAATCAATTAAACTGAATAATAAGCCAGACATTGTAAAGCATGGAGCAAAATTTGAGACAACTACCTGTTTAGGATCTCGGTCTTCCTCAATGCTCTTAGAGCCTGAAGCGAGGGTTGGAAGACCGTAGTCCATTCCTTTTGGTTCCACGCTTGCACTGGTCAATGTCTGGAACATTTAACAAAGAGTTGTTGGTATACAAACATGAACAACCAATGGCTTCAATGGAAACTAATTTCTTGAATAGATACCTTTTTCAAATGAAATCAAAGAATCATAAAAAGAAGTCATGAACAAGACCCCTAACTTATATTAAACAATGTTAGAGAAATAATACAAATCTTCTACATTTTCAGGAACTGCAATTTGGTTTAGTGTTTTACACACACCTCAGACATGAGTTCTGGGGACCCAACACACAGCCAGTTAAATGTCCTTCTGCGGACCAACATTGTTCTCCATCATCTAACACTGTAACACTGGTTAATGTGAGATGTGGGGACTCCGTAAATGTCCAAAAGAGAGCATTGGTTAGCAAATTTGGAAATGGTAACACTGGATTATGTCCTAGTAAGATGTAGCACCGCACCTGTAATTTGACATGCAGATCAAACAACTGGTTGCTGTATTAGTTTTAAGGACTTGTAGCCATCAAATGTCAGCCATACCCCATGTCAACACAACACATTGTACAGGCACATCTGACCCTCACTGTTACATTTGATTCAATTAGTATTGTTATGAAAGTCTTTAAGTCCAACTCAACAGCGTCTGAAACCTAAAACAGGTATATGACAGGTGTCCAAATGCTGACTCTTTAGTAATATTCACCTATCAACCAAATCTTCCACTGAAAATCAACATTACAATCAATTATACAGAATAATAAGCCAAACAGTGTAAAGCATGGAGTTAAATTTGAGACAACTACCTGTTTAGGATCTCTGTCAATGCTGTGGGAGCCTGAAGTGAAGGATGGAAGACCGTAGTCCATTCCTTTTGGTCAATCTCAAAAGGATTGGACCTTGCACTGGTCAATGTCTGGAACATTTAACAAAGAGTTGTTGGTATACAAACATGGACAACCAACTGCTTCAATGGAAACCAATTTCTTGAATGGATACCTTTTTCAAATTAAATCAAAGAATCATAAAAGAAAGTTCTGAACAAGACCCCTAACTTATATTAAACACAATGTTAAAGAAATAATCCAAATCTTCTACATTTTCAGGCACTGCAACTGGGTATAGTGTTTTACACACACCTCAGACATGAGTTCTGGGGACCCAACACACAACCAGTTAAATGTCCTTCTGTGGACCAACATTGTTCTCCATCATCTAACACACTAGGTAACACTGGTTAATGTGAGTTGTGGGGACTCAGTAAATTTCCAAACTAGAGCATTGGCTAGCAAATTTGGAAATGGTAACACTGGATTAAGTCCTAGTCAGATGTAGCACCGCACCTGTAATTTGACATGCAGATCATACAACTGGTTGCTGTATTAGTTTTAAGGACTTGTAGCCATCAAATGTCAGCCATACCCCAAGTCAACACAACACATTGTAAAGGCACATCTGACTCTCACTGTTACATTTGATTCAATTAGTATTGTTATGAAAGTCTTGAATTCCAACTCAACAGCGTCTGAAACCTAAAGTAGGTACTGTATAGACAAGTGTCCAAATGCTGACTCTTTGGTAATATTCACCTATCAACCAAATCTGCCACTGAAAATCAACATTACAATCAATTAAACTGAATAATAAGCCAGACATTGTAAAGCATGGCGCTAAATTTGAGACAACTACCTGTTTAGGATCTCTGTCTTCTTCAATGCTCTGAGAGCCTGAAGCGAGGGATGGAAGACCGTAGTCCATTCCTTTTGGTTCCACGCTTGCACTGGTCAATGTCTGGAACATTTAAGAAAGAGTTGTTGGTATACAAACATGAACAACCAATGGATCCAATGGAAACTAATTTCTTGAATAGATACCTTTTTCAAATGAAATCAAAGAATCATAAAAAGAAGTCATGAACAAGACCCCTAACTTATATTAAACAATGTTAGAGAAATAATCCAAATCTTCTACATTTTCAGGAACTGCAACTGGGTTTAGTGTTTTACACACACCTCAGACATGAGTTCTGGGGACCCAACACACAGCCATTGTTCTCCATCATCTAACACTGTAACACTGGTTAATGTGAGTTGTGGGGACTCCGTAAATGTCCAAAAGAGAGCATTGGCCAGCAAATTTGGAAATGGTAACACTGGATTATGTCCTAGTAAGATGTAGCACCGCACCTGTAATTTGACATGCAGATCATACAACTGGTTGCTGTATTAGTTTTAAGGACTTGTAGCCATCAAATGTCAGCCATACCCCATGTCAACACAACACATTGTACAGGCACATCTGACCCTCACTGTTACATTTGATTCAATTAATATTGTTATGAAAGTCTTTAAGTCCAACTCAACAGCGTCTGAAACCTAAAACAGGTATATGACAGGTGTCCAAATGCTGACTCTTTAGTAATATTCACCTATCAACCAAATCTGCCACTGAAAATCAACATTACAATAAATTATGCAGAATAATAAGCTAAACAGTGTAAAGCATGGAGCTATATTTGAGACAGCTACCTGTTTAGGATCTCTGTCTTCCTTAATGCTCTGAGAGCCTGAAGTGAGGGATGGAAGACCGTAGTCCATTCCTTTTGGTTCCACGCTTGCACTGGTCAATGTCTGGAACATTTAACAAAGAGTTGTTGGTATATAAACATGGACAACCAACTGCTTCAATGGAAACTAATTTCTTGAACGGATACCTTTTTCAAATGATATCAAAGAATCATGAAAGGAAGTTCTGAACAAGACCCCTAACTTATATTAAACACAATGTTAAAGAAATAATCCAAATCTTCTACATTTTCAGGCACTGCAACTGGGTATAGTGTTTTACACACACCTCAGACATGAGTTCTGGGGACCCAACACACAGCCAGTTAAATGTCCTTCTGTGGACCAACATTGTTCTCCATCATCTAACACACTAGGTAACACTGGTTAATGTGAGTTGTGGGGACTCAGTAAATGTCCAAAAGAGAGCATTGGCTAGCAAATTTGGAAATGATAACACTGGATTAAGTCCTAGTCAGATGTAGCCCAGCACCTGTAATTTGACATGCAGATCATACAACTGGTTGCTGTATTAGTTTTAAGGACTTGTAGCCATCAAATGTCAGCCATACCCCAAGTCAACACAACACATTGTAAAGGCACATCTGACCCTCACTGTTACATTTGATTCAATTAGTATTGTTATGAAAGTCTTGAATTCCAACTCAACAGCGTCTGAAACCTAAAGCAGGTACTGTATAGACAAGTACCCAAATGCTGACTCTGGTAATATTCACCTATCAACCAAATCTGCCACTGAAAATCAACATTACAATCAATTAAACTGAATAATAAGCCAGACATTGTAAAGCATGGAGCAAAATTTGAGACAACTACCTGTTTAGGATCTCTGTCTTCTTCAATGCTGTGAGAGCCTGAAGTGAGGGATGGAAGACCGTAGTCCATTCCTTTTGGTTCCACGCTTGCACTGGTCAATGTCTGGAACATTTAACAAAGAGTTGTTGGTATACAAACATGGACAACCATTGGCTTTAATGGAAACTAATTTCTTGAACAGATACATTATTCAAATGAAATCAAAGAATCATAAAAAGAAGTTCTGAACAAGACCCCTAACCTATATGAAACAATGTTAGAGAAATAATACAAATCTTCTACATTTTCAGGCACTGCAACTGGGTTTAGTGTTTTACACACACCTCAGACATGAGTTCTGGGGACCCAACACACAGCCAGTTAAATGTCCTTCTGCGGACCAACGTTGTTCTCCATCATCTAACACACTAGGTAACACTGGTTAATGTGAGTTGTGGGGACTCCGTAAATGTCCAAAAGAGAGCATTGGCTAGCAAATTTGGAAATGGTAACATTGGATTAAGTCCTAGTCAGATGTAGCACAGCACCTGTATTTTGACATGCAGATCATACAACTGGTTGCTGTATTAGTTTTAAGGACTTGTAGCCATACCCCAAGTCAACACAACACATTGTAAAGGCACATCTGACCCTCACTGTTACATTTGATTCAATTAGTATTGTTATGAAAGTCTTTAATTCCAACTCAACAGCGTCTGAAACCTAAAGTAGGTACTGTATAGACAAGTGTCCAAATGCTGACTCTTTGGTAATATTCACCTATCAACCAAATCTGCCACTGAAAATCAACATTACAATCAATTAAACTGAATAATAAGCCAGACATTGTAAAGCATGGAGCAAAATTTGAGACAACTACCTGTTTAGGATCTCGGTCTTCCTCAATGCTCTTAGAGCCTGAAGCGAGGGTTGGAAGACCGTAGTCCATTCCTTTTGGTTCCACGCTTGCACTGGTCAATGTCTGGAACATTTAAGAAAGAGTTGTTGGTATACAAACATGAACAACCAATGGATCCAATGGAAACTAATTTCTTGAATAGATACCTTTTTCAAATGAAATCAAAGAATCATAAAAAGAAGTCATGAACAAGACCCCTAACTTATATTAAACAATGTTAGAGAAATAATCCAAATCTTCTACATTTTCAGGAACTGCAACTGGGTTTAGTGTTTTACACACACCTCAGACATGAGTTCTGGGGACCCAACACACAGCCAGTTAAATGTTCTTCTGCAGACCAACATTGTTCTCCATCATCTAACACTGTAACACTGGTTAATGTGAGTTGTGGGGACTCCGTAAATGTCCAAAAGAGAGCATTGGCCAGCAAATTTGGAAATGGTAACACTGGATTATGTCCTAGTAAGATGTAGCACCGCACCTGTAATTTGACATGCAGATCATACAACTGGTTGCTGTATTAGTTTTAAGGACTTGTAGCCATCAAATGTCAGCCATACCCCATGTCAACACAACACATTGTACAGGCACATCTGACCCTCACTGTTACATTTGATTCAATTAATATTGTTATGAAAGTCTTTAAGTCCAACTCAACAGCGTCTGAAACCTAAAACAGGTATATGACAGGTGTCCAAATGCTGACTCTTTAGTAATATTCACCTATCAACCAAATCTGCCACTGAAAATCAACATTACAATCAATTATGCAGAATAATAAGCTAAACAGTGTAAAGCATGGAGCTATATTTGAGACAGCTACCTGTTTAGGATCTCTGTCTTCCTAAATGCTCTGAGAGCCTGAAGTGAGGGATGGAAGACCGTAGTCCATTCCTTTTGGTTCCACGCTTGCACTGGTCAATGTCTGGAACATTTAACAAAGAGTTGTTGGTATATAAACATGGACAACCAACTGCTTCAATGGAAACTAATTTCTTGAACGGATACCTTTTTCAAATGAAATCAAAGAATCATGAAAGGAAGTTCTGAACAAGACCCCTAACTTATATTAAACACAATGTTAAAGAAATAATCCAAATCTTCTACATTTTCAGGAACTGCAACTGGGTTTAGTGTTTTACACACACCTCAGACATGAGTTCTGGGGACCCAACACACAGCCAGTTAAATGTCCTTCTGCGGACCAACATTGTTCTCCATCATCTAACACTGTAACACTGGTTAATGTGAGTTGTGGGGACTCCGTAAATGTCCAAAAGAGAGCATTGGCCAGCAAATTTGGAAATGGTAACACTGGATTATGTCCTAGTAAGATGTAGCACCGCACCTGTAATTTGACATGCAGATCATACAACTGGTTGCTGTATTAGTTTTAAGGACTTGTAGCCATCAAATGTCAGCCATACCCCATGTCAACACAACACATTGTACAGGCACATCTGACCCTCACTGTTACATTTGATTCAATTAATATTGTTATGAAAGTCTTTAAGTCCAACTCAACAGCGTCTGAAACCTAAAACAGGTATATGACAGGTGTCCAAATGCTGACTCTTTAGTAATATTCACCTATCAACCAAATCTGCCACTGAAAATCAACATTACAATAAATTATGCAGAATAATAAGCTAAACAGTGTAAAGCATGGAGCTATATTTGAGACAGCTACCTGTTTAGGATCTCTGTCTTCCTTAATGCTCTGAGAGCCTGAAGTGAGGGATGGAAGACCGTAGTCCATTCCTTTTGGTTCCACGCTTGCACTGGTACACTCTGTCTCTCATTCTGGAACATTTAACAAAGAGTTGTTGGTTTATAAACATGAACAACCAACTGCTTCAAAGGAAACTAATTTCTTGAACGGATACCTTTTTCAAATGAAATCAAAGAATCATGAAAGGAAGTTCTGAACAAGACCCCTAACTTATATTAAACACAATGTTAAAGAAATAATCCAAATCTTCTACATTTTCAGGAACTGCAACTGGGTTTAGTGTTTTACACACACCTCAGACATGAGTTCTGGGGACCTAACACACAGCCAGTTAAATGTCCTTCTGCGGACCAACATTGTTCTCCATCATCTAACACTGTAACACTGGTTAATGTGAGTTGTGGGGACTCCGTAAATGTCCAAAAGAGAGCATTGGCTAGCAAATTTGGAAATGGTAACACTGGATTAAGTCCTAGTCAGATGTAGCACAGCACCTGTAATTTGACATGCAGATCATACAACTGGTTGCTGTATTAGTTTTAAGGACTTGTAGCCATACCCCAAGTCAACACAACACATTGTAAAGGCACATCTGACTCTCACTGTTACATTTGATTCAATTAGTATTGTTATGAAAGTCTTGAATTCCAACTCAACAGCGTCTGAAACCTAAAGTAGGTACTGTATAGACAAGTGTCCAAATGCTGACTCTTTGGTAATATTCACCTATCAACCAAATCTGCCACTGAAAATCAACATTACAATCAATTAAACTGAATAATAAGCCAGACATTGTAAAGCATGGAGCAAAATTTGAGACAACTACCTGTTTAGGATCTCGGTCTTCCTCAATGCTCTGAGAGCCTGAAGCGAGGGTTGGAAGACCGTAGTCCATTCCTTTTGGTTCCACGCTTGCACTGGTCAATGTCTGGAACATTTAACAAAGAGTTGTTGGTATACAAACATGGACAACCATTGGCTTTAATGGAAACTAATTTCTTGAACAGATACATTATTCAAATGAAATCAAAGAATCATAAAAAGAAGTTCTGAACAAGACCCCTAACCTATATGAAACAATGTTAGAGAAATAATACAAATCTTCTACATTTTCAGGCACTGCAACTGGGTTTAGTGTTTTACACACACCTCAGACATGAGTTCTGGGGACCCAACACACAGCCAGTTAAATGTCCTTCTGCAGACCAACATTGTTCTCCATCATCTAACACTGTAACACTGGTTAATGTGAGTTGTGGGGACTCCGTAAATGTCCAAAAGAGAGCATTGGCTAGCAAATTTGGAAATGGTAACACTGGATTAAGTCCTAGTCAGATGTAGCACAGCACCTGTAATTTGACATGCAGATCAAACAACTGGTTGCTGTATTAGTTTTAAGGACTTGTAGCCATCAAATGTCAGCCATACCCCATGTCAACACAACACATTGTACAGGCACATCTGACCCTCACTGTTACATTTGATTCAATTAGTATTGTTATGAAAGTCTTTAAGTCCAACTCAACAGCGTCTGAAACCTAAAACAGGTATATAACAGGTGTCCAAATGTTGACTCTTTAGTAATATTCACCTATTAACCAAATCTGCCACTGAAAATCAACATTACAATCAATTATACAGAATAATAAGCCAAACAGTGTAAAGCATGGAGTTAAATTTGAGACAACTACCTTTTTAGGATCTCTGTCTTCATCAATGCTGTGAGAGCCTGAAGTGAAGGATGGAAGTCCGTAGTCCATTCCATTTGGTTCCACGCTTGCACTGGTCAATGTCTGGAACATTTAACAAAGAGTTGTTGGTATACAAACATGGACTGAATTCAAACTGATTCAATGGAAACTAATTTCTTGAATAGATACCTTTTTTAAAATTAAATCAAAGAATCATAAAAGGAAGTTCTGAACAAGACCCCTAACTTATATTAAACACAATGTTAAAGAAATAATCCAAATCTACCACTTTGGACATGTCTGCCTGCCTGGGAGGAGTCGACGAGGGACAAGCCCCCAGAAACCATCTTGGCTACAGCAAACTGGTTGGTCCACTTAAGTTGTTTACTTGGTGGGGTAGCTTCAGTTTGCTTTGGACTGCTCTGACTGACGAAGCCCTCTGGAGTGAGGGTGAAACGTTTCTACTAAAAAGAAATTGTCCAGATGAACTGATTGAGAATGAGCGGATTTGATACCTGGACTATTGAGAATGAACTTTCTGGCCAAATCTTATACATTTTTAGGCACTGCAACTGGGTATAGTGTTTTACACACACCTCAGACATGAGTTCTCCCCAGAGAACCCAACACACAACCAGTTAAATGTCCTTCTGTGGACCAACATTGTTCTCCATCATCTAACACACTAGGTAACACTGGTTAATGTGAGTTGTGGGGACTCAGTAAATGTCCAAACTAGAGCATTGGCTAGCAAATTTGGAAATGGTAACACTGGATTAAGTCCTAGTCAGATGTAGCACCGCACCTGTAATTTGACATGCAGATCATACAACTGGTTGCTGTATTAGTTTTAAGGACTTGTAGCCATCAAATGTCAGCCATACCCCAAGTCAACACAACACATTGTAAAGGCACATCTGACTCTCACTGTTACATTTGATTCAATTAGTATTGTTATGAAAGTCTTTAATTCCAACTCAACAGCGTCTGAAACCTAAAGTAGGTACTGTATAGACAAGTGTCCAAATGCTGACTCTTTGGTAATATTCACCTATCAACCAAATCTGCCACTGAAAATCAACATTACAATCAATTAAACTGAATAATAAGCCAGACATTGTAAAGCATGGAGCAAAATTTGAGACAACTACCTGTTTAGGATCTCGGTCTTCCTCAATGCTCTTAGAGCCTGAAGCGAGGGTTGGAAGACCGTAGTCCATTCCTTTTGGTTCCACGCTTGCACTGGTCAATGTCTGGAACATTTAACAAAGAGTTGTTGGTATACAAACATGAACAACCAATGGCTTCAATGGAAACTAATTTCTTGAATAGATACCTTTTTCAAATGAAATCAAAGAATCATAAAAAGTAGTCATGAACAAGACCCCTAACTTATATTAAACAATGTTAGAGAAATAATACAAATCTTCTACATTTTCAGGAACTGCAACTTGGTTTAGTGTTTTACACACACCTCAGACATGAGTTCTGGGGACCCAACACACAGCCAGTTAAATGTCCTTCTGCGGACCAACATTGTTCTCCATCATCTAACACTGTAACACTGGTTAATGTGAGATGTGGGGACTCCGTAAATGTCCAAAAGAGAGCATTGGTTAGCAAATTTGGAAATGGTAACACTGGATTATGTCCTAGTAAGATGTAGCACCGCACCTGTAATTTGACATGCAGATCAAACAACTGGTTGCTGTATTAGTTTTAAGGACTTGTAGCCATCAAATGTCAGCCATACCCCATGTCAACACAACACATTGTACAGGCACATCTGACCCTCACTGTTACATTTGATTCAATTAGTATTGTTATGAAAGTCTTTAAGTCCAACTCAACAGCGTCTGAAACCTAAAACAGGTATATAACAGGTGTCCACTGAAAATCAACATTACAATCAATTATACAGAATAATAAGCCAAACAGTGTAAAGCATGGAGTTAAATTTGAGACAACTACCTGTTTAGGATCTCTGTCTTCATCAATGCTGTGAGAGCCTGAAGTGAGGGATGGAAGACCGTAGTCCATTCCTTTTGGTTCCACGCTTGCACTGGTCAATGTCTGGAACATTTAACAAAGAGTTTGTTGGTATACAAACATGGACAACCATTGGCATTAATGGAAACTAATTTCTTGAGATAAGATATTTCTTGAGATAATAAGAAATAATCCAAATCTTATACATTTTTAGGCACTGCAATTGGGTATAGTGTTTTACACACACCTCAGACATGAGTTCTGGGGACCCAACACACAACCAGTTAAATGTCCTTCTGTGGACCAACATTGTTCTCCATCATCTAACACACTAGGTAACTCACATTAACCAGTGTTAATGTGAGTTGTGGGGACTCAGTAAATGTCCAAACTAGAGAATTGGCTAGCAAATTTGGAAATGGTAACACTGGATTAAGTCCTAGTCAGATGTAGCACCGCACCTGTAATTTGACATGCAGATCAAACAAATGGTTGCTGTATTAGTTTTAAGGACTTGTAGCCATCAAATGTCAGCCATACCCCAAGTCAACACAACACATTGTAAAAGCACATCTGACTCTCACTGTTACATTTGATTCAATTAGTATTGTTATGAAAGTGTTGAATTCCAACTCAACAGCGTCTGAAACCTAAAGTAGGTACTGTATAGAAAAGTGTCCAAATGCTGACTCTTTGGTAATATTCACCTATCAACCAAATCTGCCACTGAAAATCAACATTACAATCAATTAAACTGAATAATAAGCCAGACATTGTAAAGCATGGAGCTAAATTTGAGACAACTACCTGTTTAGGATCTCTGTCTTCTTCAATGCTGTGAGAGCCTGAAGTGAGGGATGGAAGACCGTAGTCCATTCCTTTTGGTTCCACGCTTGCACTGGTCAATGTCTGGAACATTTAACAAAGAGTTGTTGGTATACAAACATGGACAACCATTGGCTTTAATGGAAACTAATTTCTTGAACAGATACATTATTCAAATGAAATCAAAGAATCATAAAAAGAAGTTCTGAACAAGACCCCTAACCTATATGAAACAATGTTAGAGAAATAATACTAATCTTCTACATTTTCAGGCACTGCAACTGGGTTTAGTGTTTTACACACACCTCAGACATGAGTTCTGGGGACCCAACACACAGCCAGTTAAATGTCCTTCTGCGGACCAACGTTGTTCTCCATCATCTAACACACTAGGTAACACTGGTTAATGTGAGTTGTGGGGACTCCGTAAATGTCCAAAAGAGAGCATTGGCTAGCAAATTTGGAAATGGTAACACTGGATTAAGTCCTAGTCAGATGTAGCACAGCACCTGTAATTTGACATGCAGATCATACAACTGGTTGCTGTATTAGTTTTAAGGACTTGTAGCCATCAAATGTCAGCCATACCCCAAGTCAACACAACACATTGTAAAGGCACATCTGACCCTCACTGTTACATTTGATTCAATTAGTATTGTTATGAAAGTCTTGAATTCCAACTCAACAGCGTCTGAAACCTAAAGCAGGTACTGTATAGACAAGTACCCAAATGCTGACTCTGGTAATATTCACCTATCAACCAAATCTGCCACTGAAAATCAACATTACAATCAATTAAACTGAATAATAAGCCAGACATTGTAAAGCATGGAGCTAAATTTGAGACAACTACCTGTTTAGGATCTCTGTCTTCTTCAATGCTGTGAGAGCCTGAAGTGAGGGATGGAAGACCGTAGTCCATTCCTTTTGGTTCCACGCTTGCACTGGTCAATGTCTGGAACATTTAACAAAGAGTTGCTGGCATAGAAACATGGACAACCATTGGCTTTAATGGAAACTAATTTCTTGAACAGATACATTATTCAAATGAAATCAAAGAATCATAAAAGAAAGTTCTGAACAAGACCCCTAACTTATATTAAACACAATGTTAAAGAAATAATCCAAATCTTCTACATTTTCAGGCACTGCAACTGGGTATAGTGTTTTACACACACCTCAGACATGAGTTCTGGGGACCCAACACACAGCCAGTTAAATGTCCTTCTGCGGACCAACATTGTTCTCCATCATCTAACACACTAGGTAACACTGGTTAATGTGAGTTGTGGGGACTCCGTAAATGTCCAAAAGAGAGCATTGGCTAGCAAATTTGGAAATGGTAACACTGGATTAAGTCCTAGTCAGATGTAGCACAGCACCTGTAATTTGACATGCAGATCATACAACTGGTTGCTGTATTAGTTTTAAGGACTTGTAGCCATCAAATGTCAGCCATACCCCAAGTCAACACAACACATTGTAAAGGCACATCTGACCCTCACTGTTACATTTGATTCAATTAGTATTGTTATGAAAGTCTTTAAGTCCAACTCAACAGCGTCTGAAACCTAAAACAGGTATATAACAGGTGTCCACTGAAAATCAACATTACAATCAATTATACAGAATAATAAGCCAAACAGTGTAAAGCATGGAGTTAAATTTGAGACAACTACCTGTTTAGGATCTCTGTCTTCATCAATGCTGTGAGAGCCTGAAGTGAGGGATGGAAGACCGTAGTCCATTCCTTTTGGTTCCACGCTTGCACTGGTCAATGTCTGGAACATTTAACAAAGAGTTTGTTGGTATACAAACATGGACAACCATGTTGTTTTTTCTCTCTTCGTAGACTGTGCTTGACAAAGCGTGTTTCATCTTTTCTAACTGTCAAGCTAAATCAAGCTGTGAAACGCTTTTAAACGGTATATCGGTTGGTTGGTTATTTTCAATTCAGCAACTGAGCTACATCCTCTGCTGCCAAAATGATGGATTTTGATAATGTATTGGATATCGCCTCACAAAACCAGGGCCACAGCAGTGTGCAGAAGAGGTACAGTTTACAAACTGGACCTCCCAAAAAGGACCCAAAGTCAAAGTCAAAGTCAAAGTAAAGGCACATCTGACCCTCACTGTTACATTTGATTCAATTAGTATTGTTATGAAAGTCTTGAATTCCAACTCAACAGCGTCTGAAACCTAAAGCAGGTACTGTATAGACAAGTGTCCAAATGCTGACTCTTTGGTAATATTCACCTATCAACCAAATCTGCCACTGAAAATCAACATTACAATCAATTAAACTGAATAATAAGCCAGACATTGTAAAGCATGGCGCTAAATTTGAGACAACTACCTGTTTAGGATCTCTGTCTTCTTCAATGCTCTGAGAGCCTGAAGCGAGGGATGGAAGACCGTAGTCCATTCCTTTTGGTTCCACGCTTGCACTGGTCAATGTCTGGAACATTTAACAAAGAGTTGTTGGTATACAAACATGGACAACCATTGGCTTTAATGGAAACTAATTTCTTGAACAGATACATTTTTCAAATGAAATCAAAGAATCATAAAAAGAAGTTCTGAACAAGACCCCTAACCTATATGAAACAATGTTAGAGAAATAATACAAATCTTCTACATTTTCAGGCACTGCAACTGGGTTTAGTGTTTTACACACACCTCAGACATGAGTTCTGGGGACCCAACACACAGCCAGTTAAATGTCCTTCTGCGGACCAACATTGTTCTCCATCATCTAACACACTAGGTAACACTGGTTAATGTGAGTTGTGGGGACTCCGTAAATGTCCAAAAGAGAGCATTGGCTAGCAAATTTGGAAATGGTAACACTGGATTAAGTCCTAGTCAGATGTAGCACAGCACCTGTAATTTGACATGCAGATCATACAACTGGTTGCTGTATTAGTTTTAAGGACTTGTAGCCATACCCCAAGTCAACACAACACATTGTAAAGGCACATCTGACCCTCACTGTTACATTTGATTCAATTAGTATTGTTATGAAAGTCTTTAATTCCAACTCAACAGCGTCTGAAACCTAAAGTAGGTACTGTATAGACAAGTGTCCAAATGCTGACTCTTTGGTAATATTCACCTATCAACCAAATCTGCCACTGAAAATCAACATTACAATCAATTAAACTGAATAATAAGCCAGACATTGTAAAGCATGGAGCAAAATTTGAGACAACTACCTGTTTAGGATCTCGGTCTTCCTCAATGCTCTTAGAGCCTGAAGCGAGGGTTGGAAGACCGTAGTCCATTCCTTTTGGTTCCACGCTTGCACTGGTCAATGTCTGGAACATTTAACAAAGAGTTGTTGGTATACAAACATGAACAACCAATGGCTTCAATGGAAACTAATTTCTTGAATAGATACCTTTTTCAAATGAAATCAAAGAATCATAAAAAGAAGTCATGAACAAGACCCCTAACTTATATTAAACAATGTTAGAGAAATAATACAAATCTTCTACATTTTCAGGAACTGCAACTTGGTTTAGTGTTTTACACACACCTCAGACATGAGTTCTAAAGACCCAACACACAGCCAGTTAAATGTCCTTCTGCGGACCAACATTGTTCTCCATCATCTAACACACTAGGTAACACTGGTTAATGTGAGTTGTGGGGACTCCGTAAATTTCCAAACTAGAGCATTGGCTAGCAAATTTGGAAATGGTAACACTGGATTATGTCCTAGTAAGATGTAGCACAGCACCTGTAATTTGACATGCAGATCATACAACTGGTTGCTGTATTAGTTTTAAGGACTTGTAGCCATACCCCAAGTCAACACAACACATTGTAAAGGCACATCTGACCCTCACTGTTACATTTGATTCAATTAGTATTGTTATGAAAGTCTTTAATTCCAACTCAACAGCGTCTGAAACCTAAAGTAGGTACTGTATAGACAAGTGTCCAAATGCTGACTCTTTGGTAATATTCACCTATCAACCAAATCTGCCACTGAAAATCAACATTACAATCAATTAAACTGAATAATAAGCCAGACATTGTAAAGCATGGAGCAAAATTTGAGACAACTACCTGTTTAGGATCTCGGTCTTCCTCAATGCTCTTAGAGCCTGAAGCGAGGGTTGGAAGACCGTAGTCCATTCCTTTTGGTTCCACGCTTGCACTGGTCAATGTCTGGAACATTTAACAAAGAGTTGTTGGTATACAAACATGAACAACCAATGGCTTCAATGGAAACTAATTTCTTGAATAGATACCTTTTTCAAATGAAATCAAAGAATCATAAAAAGAAGTCATGAACAAGACCCCTAACTTATATTAAACAATGTTAGAGAAATAATACAAATCTTCTACATTTTCAGGAACTGCAATTTGGTTTAGTGTTTTACACACACCTCAGACATGAGTTCTGGGGACCCAACACACAGCCAGTTAAATGTCCTTCTGCGGACCAACATTGTTCTCCATCATCTAACACTGTAACACTGGTTAATGTGAGATGTGGGGACTCCGTAAATGTCCAAAAGAGAGCATTGGTTAGCAAATTTGGAAATGGTAACACTGGATTATGTCCTAGTAAGATGTAGCACCGCACCTGTAATTTGACATGCAGATCAAACAACTGGTTGCTGTATTAGTTTTAAGGACTTGTAGCCATCAAATGTCAGCCATACCCCATGTCAACACAACACATTGTACAGGCACATCTGACCCTCACTGTTACATTTGATTCAATTAGTATTGTTATGAAAGTCTTTAAGTCCAACTCAACAGCGTCTGAAACCTAAAACAGGTATATGACAGGTGTCCAAATGCTGACTCTTTAGTAATATTCACCTATCAACCAAATCTTCCACTGAAAATCAACATTACAATCAATTATACAGAATAATAAGCCAAACAGTGTAAAGCATGGAGTTAAATTTGAGACAACTACCTGTTTAGGATCTCTGTCTTCATCAATGCTGTGGGAGCCTGAAGTGAAGGATGGTAGACCGTAGTCCATTCCTTTTGGTCAATCTCAAAAGGATTGGACCTTGCACTGGTCAATGTCTGGAACATTTAACAAAGAGTTGTTGGTATACAAACATGGACAACCAACTGCTTCAATGGAAACCAATTTCTTGAATGGATACCTTTTTCAAATTAAATCAAAGAATCATAAAAGAAAGTTCTGAACAAGACCCCTAACTTTTATTAAACACAATGTTAAAGAAATAATCCAAATCTTCTACATTTTCAGGCACTGCAACTGGGTATAGTGTTTTACACACACCTCAGACATGAGTTCTGGGGACCCAACACACAACCAGTTAAATGTCCTTCTGTGGACCAACATTGTTCTCCATCATCTAACACACTAGGTAACACTGGTTAATGTGAGTTGTGGGGACTCAGTAAATTTCCAAACTAGAGCATTGGCTAGCAAATTTGGAAATGGTAACACTGGATTAAGTCCTAGTCAGATGTAGCACCGCACCTGTAATTTGACATGCAGATCATACAACTGGTTGCTGTATTAGTTTTAAGGACTTGTAGCCATCAAATGTCAGCCATACCCCAAGTCAACACAACACATTGTAAAGGCACATCTGACTCTCACTGTTACATTTGATTCAATTAGTATTGTTATGAAAGTCTTGAATTCCAACTCAACAGCGTCTGAAACCTAAAGTAGGTACTGTATAGACAAGTGTCCAAATGCTGACTCTTTGGTAATATTCACCTATCAACCAAATCTGCCACTGAAAATCAACATTACAATCAATTAAACTGAATAATAAGCCAGACATTGTAAAGCATGGCGCTAAATTTGAGACAACTACCTGTTTAGGATCTCTGTCTTCTTCAATGCTCTGAGAGCCTGAAGCGAGGGATGGAAGACCGTAGTCCATTCCTTTTGGTTCCACGCTTGCACTGGTCAATGTCTGGAACATTTAACAAAGAGTTGTTGGTATACAAACATGGACAACCATTTGCTTTAATGGAAACTAATTTCTTGAACAGATACATTTTTCAAATGAAATCAAAGAATCATAAAAAGAAGTTCTGAACAAGACCCCTAACCTATATGAAACAATGTTAGAGAAATAATACAAATCTTCTACATTTTCAGGCACTGCAACTGGGTTTAGTGTTTTACACACACCTCAGACATGAGTTCTGGGGACCCAACACACAGCCAGTTAAATGTCCTTCTGCGGACCAACATTGTTCTCCATCATCTAACACTGTAACACTGGTTAATGTGAGTTGTGGGGACTCCGTAAATGTCCAAAAGAGAGCATTGGCCAGCAAATTTGGAAATGGTAACACTGGATTATGTCCTAGTAAGATGTAGCACCGCACCTGTAATTTGACATGCAGATCATACAACTGGTTGCTGTATTAGTTTTAAGGACTTGTAGCCATCAAATGTCAGCCATACCCCATGTCAACACAACACATTGTACAGGCACATCTGACCCTCACTGTTACATTTGATTCAATTAGTATTGTTATGAAAGTCTTTAAGTCCAACTCAACAGCGTCTGAAACCTAAAACAGGTATATGACAGGTGTCCAAATGCTGACTCTTTAGTAATATTCACCTATCAACCAAATCTTCCACTGAAAATCAACATTACAATCAATTATACAGAATAATAAGCCAAACAGTGTAAAGCATGGAGTTAAATTTGAGACAACTACCTGTTTAGGATCTCTGTCTTCATCAATGCTGTGGGAGCCTGAAGTGAAGGATGGTAGACCGTAGTCCATTCCTTTTGGTCAATCTCAAAAGGATTGGACCTTGCACTGGTCAATGTCTGGAACATTTAACAAAGAGTTGTTGGTATACAAACATGGACAACCAACTGCTTCAATGGAAACCAATTTCTTGAATGGATACCTTTTTCAAATTAAATCAAAGAATCATAAAAGAAAGTTCTGAACAAGACCCCTAACTTATATTAAACACAATGTTAAAGAAATAATCCAAATCTTCTACATTTTCAGGCACTGCAACTGGGTATAGTGTTTTACACACACCTCAGACATGAGTTCTGGGGACCCAACACACAACCAGTTAAATGTCCTTCTGTGGACCAACATTGTTCTCCATCATCTAACACACTAGGTAACACTGGTTAATGTGAGTTGTGGGGACTCAGTAAATTTCCAAACTAGAGCATTGGCTAGCAAATTTGGAAATGGTAACACTGGATTAAGTCCTAGTCAGATGTAGCACCGCACCTGTAATTTGACATGCAGATCATACAACTGGTTGCTGTATTAGTTTTAAGGACTTGTAGCCATCAAATGTCAGCCATACCCCAAGTCAACACAACACATTGTAAAGGCACATCTGACTCTCACTGTTACATTTGATTCAATTAGTATTGTTATGAAAGTCTTGAATTCCAACTCAACAGCGTCTGAAACCTAAAGTAGGTACTGTATAGACAAGTGTCCAAATGCTGACTCTTTGGTAATATTCACCTATCAACCAAATCTGCCACTGAAAATCAACATTACAATCAATTAAACTGAATAATAAGCCAGACATTGTAAAGCATGGCGCTAAATTTGAGACAACTACCTGTTTAGGATCTCTGTCTTCTTCAATGCTCTGAGAGCCTGAAGCGAGGGATGGAAGACCGTAGTCCATTCCTTTTGGTTCCACGCTTGCACTGGTCAATGTCTGGAACATTTAACAAAGAGTTGTTGGTATACAAACATGGACAACCATTTGCTTTAATGGAAACTAATTTCTTGAACAGATACATTTTTCAAATGAAATCAAAGAATCATAAAAAGAAGTTCTGAACAAGACCCCTAACCTATATGAAACAATGTTAGAGAAATAATACAAATCTTCTACATTTTCAGGCACTGCAACTGGGTTTAGTGTTTTACACACACCTCAGACATGAGTTCTGGGGACCCAACACACAGCCAGTTAAATGTCCTTCTGCGGACCAACATTGTTCTCCATCATCTAACACTGTAACACTGGTTAATGTGAGTTGTGGGGACTCCGTAAATGTCCAAAAGAGAGCATTGGCTAGCAAATTTGGAAATGGTAACACTGGATTAAGTCCTAGTCAGATGTAGCACCGCACCTGTAATTTGACATGCAGATCATACAACTGGTTGCTGTATTAGTTTTAAGGACTTGTAGCCATCAAATGTCAGCCATACCCCAAGTCAACACAACACATTGTAAAGGCACATCTGACTCTCACTGTTACATTTGATTCAATTAGTATTGTTATGAAAGTCTTGAATTCCAACTCAACAGCGTCTGAAACCTAAAGTAGGTATTATGACAAGTGTCCAAATGCTGACTCTTTGGTAATATTCACCTATCAACCAAATCTGCCACTGAAAATCAACATTACAATCAATTAAACTGAATAATAAGCCAGACATTGTAAAGCATGGAGCTAAATTTGAGACAACTACCTGTTTAGGATCTCTGTCTTCTTCAATGCTGTGAGAGCCTGAAGTGAGGGATGGAAGACCGTAGTCCATTCCTTTTGGTTCCACGCTTGCACTGGTCAATGTCTGGAACATTTAACAAAGAGTTGTTGGTATACAAACATGGACAACCAACTGCTTCAATGGAAACCAATTTCTTGAATGGATACCTTTTTCAAATTAAATCAAAGAATCATAAAAGAAAGTTCTGAACAAGACCCCTAACTTATATTAAACACAATGTTAAAGAAATAATCCAAATCTTCTACATTTTCAGGCACTGCAACTGGGTATAGTGTTTTACACACACCTCAGACATGAGTTCTGGGGACCCAACACACAGCCAGTTAAATGTCCTTCTGTGGACCAACATTGTTCTCCATCATCTAACACACTAGGTAACACTGGTTAATGTGAGTTGTGGGGACTCAGTAAATGTCCAAAAGAGAGCATTGGCTAGCAAATTTGGAAATGGTAACACTGGATTAAGTCCTAGTCAGATGTAGCACAGCACCTGTAATTTGACATGCAGATCATACAACTGGTTGCTGTATTAGTTTTAAGGACTTGTAGCCATCAAATGTCAGCCATACCCCAAGTCAACACAACACATTGTAAAGGCACATCTGACTCTCACTGTTACATTTGATTCAATTAGTATTGTTATGAAAGTCTTGAATTCCAACTCAACAGCGTCTGAAACCTAAAGTAGGTACTGTATAGACAAGTGTCCAAATGCTGACTCTTTGGTAATATTCACCTATCAACCAAATCTGCCACTGAAAATCAACATTACAATCAATTAAACTGAATAATAAGCCAGACATTGTAAAGCATGGCGCTAAATTTGAGACAACTACCTGTTTAGGATCTCTGTCTTCTTCAATGCTCTGAGAGCCTGAAGCGAGGGATGGAAGACCGTAGTCCATTCCTTTTGGTTCCACGCTTGCACTGGTCAATGTCTGGAACATTTAACAAAGAGTTGTTGGTATACAAACATGGACAACCATTTGCTTTAATGGAAACTAATTTCTTGAACAGATACATTTTTCAAATGAAATCAAAGAATCATAAAAAGAAGTTCTGAACAAGACCCCTAACCTATATGAAACAATGTTAGAGAAATAATACAAATCTTCTACATTTTCAGGCACTGCAACTGGGTTTAGTGTTTTACACACACCTCAGACATGAGTTCTGGGGACCCAACACACAGCCAGTTAAATGTCCTTCTGCGGACCAACATTGTTCTCCATCATCTAACACTAGGTAACACTGGTTAATGTGAGTTGTGGGGACTCCGTAAATGTCCAAAAGAGAGCATTGGCTAGCAAATTTGGAAATGGTAACACTGGATTATGTCCTAGTCAGATGTAGCACAGCACCTGTAATTTGACATGCAGATCATACAACTGGTTGCTGTATTAGTTTTAAGGACTTGTAGCCATACCCCAAGTCAACACAACACATTGTAAAGGCACATCTGACCCTCACTGTTACATTTGATTCAATTAGTATTGTTATGAAAGTCTTTAATTCCAACTCAACAGCGTCTGAAACCTAAAGTAGGTATATGACAAGTGTCCAAATGCTGACTCTTTGGTAATATTCACCTATCAACCAAATCTTCCACTGAAAATCAACATTACAATCAATTATACAGAATAATAAGCCAAACAGTGTAAAGCATGGAGTTAAATTTGAGACAACTACCTGTTTAGGATCTCTGTCTTCATCAATGCTGTGGGAGCCTGAAGTGAAGGATGGTAGACCGTAGTCCATTCCTTTTGGTCAATCTCAAAAGGATTGGACCTTGCACTGGTCAATGTCTGGAACATTTAACAAAGAGTTGTTGGTATACAAACATGGACAACCAACTGCTTCAATGGAAACCAATTTCTTGAATGGATACCTTTTTCAAATTAAATCAAAGAATCATAAAAGAAAGTTCTGAACAAGACCCCTAACTTATATTAAACACAATGTTAAAGAAATAATCCAAATCTTCTACATTTTCAGGCACTGCAACTGGGTATAGTGTTTTACACACACCTCAGACATGAGTTCTGGGGACCCAACACACAACCAGTTAAATGTCCTTCTGTGGACCAACATTGTTCTCCATCATCTAACACACTAGGTAACACTGGTTAATGTGAGTTGTGGGGACTCAGTAAATTTCCAAACTAGAGCATTGGCTAGCAAATTTGGAAATGGTAACACTGGATTAAGTCCTAGTCAGATGTAGCACCGCACCTGTAATTTGACATGCAGATCATACAACTGGTTGCTGTATTAGTTTTAAGGACTTGTAGCCATCAAATGTCAGCCATACCCCAAGTCAACACAACACATTGTAAAGGCACATCTGACTCTCACTGTTACATTTGATTCAATTAGTATTGTTATGAAAGTCTTGAATTCCAACTCAACAGCGTCTGAAACCTAAAGTAGGTACTGTATAGACAAGTGTCCAAATGCTGACTCTTTGGTAATATTCACCTATCAACCAAATCTGCCACTGAAAATCAACATTACAATCAATTAAACTGAATAATAAGCCAGACATTGTAAAGCATGGCGCTAAATTTGAGACAACTACCTGTTTAGGATCTCTGTCTTCTTCAATGCTCTTAGAGCCTGAAGCGAGGGTTGGAAGACCGTAGTCCATTCCTTTTGGTTCCACGCTTGCACTGGTCAATGTCTGGAACATTTAACAAAGAGTTGTTGGTATACAAACATGGACAACCATTTGCTTTAATGGAAACTAATTTCTTGAATAGATACCTTTTTCAAATGAAATCAAAGAATCATAAAAAGAAGTCATGAACAAGACCCCTAACTTATATTAAACAATGTTAGAGAAATAATACAAATCTTCTACATTTTCAGGCACTGCAATTGGGTTTAGTGTTTTACACACACCTCAGACATGAGTTCTGGGGACCCAACACACAGCCAGTTAAATGTCCTTCTGCGGACCAACATTGTTCTCCATCATCTAACACTGTAACACTGGTTAATGTGAGTTGTGGGGACTCCGTAAATGTCCAAAAGAGAGCATTGGCCAGCAAATTTGGAAATGGTAACACTGGATTATGTCCTAGTAAGATGTAGCACCGCACCTGTAATTTGACATGCAGATCATACAACTGGTTGCTGTATTAGTTTTAAGGACTTGTAGCCATCAAATGTCAGCCATACCCCATGTCAACACAACACATTGTACAGGCACATCTGACCCTCACTGTTACATTTGATTCAATTAGTATTGTTATGAAAGTCTTTAAGTCCAACTCAACAGCGTCTGAAACCTAAAACAGGTATATGACAGGTGTCCAAATGCTGACTCTTTAGTAATATTCACCTATCAACCAAATCTGCCACTGAAAATCAACATTACAATCAATTATACAGAATAATAAGCCAAACAGTGTAAAGCATGGAGTTAAATTTGAGACAACTACCTGTTTAGGATCTCTGTCTTCATAATGCTGTGAGAGCCTGAAGTGAAGGATGGAAGACCGTAGTCCATTCCTTTTGGTTCCACGCTTGCACTGGTCAATGTCTGGAACATTTAACAAAGAGTTGTTGGTATACAAACATGGACAACCAACTGCTTCAATGGAAACCAATTTCTTGAATGGATACCTTTTTCAAATTAAATCAAAGAATCATAAAAGAAAGTTCTGAACAAGACCCCTAACTTATATTAAACACAATGTTAATGAAATAATCCAAATCTTCTACATTTTCAGGCACTGCAACTGGGTATAGTGTTTTACACACACCTCAGACATGAGTTCTGGGGACCCAACACACAGCCAGTTAAATGTCCTTCTGTGGACCAACATTGTTCTCCATCATCTAACACACTAGGTAACACTGGTTAATGTGAGTTGTGGGGACTCAGTAAATGTCCAAAAGAGAGCATTGGCTAGCAAATTTGGAAATGGTAACACTGGATTAAGTCCTAGTCAGATGTAGCACCGCACCTGTAATTTGACATGCAGATCATACAACTGGTTGCTGTATTAGTTTTAAGGACTTGTAGCCATCAAATGTCAGCCATACCCCAAGTCAACACAACACATTGTAAAGGCACATCTGACTCTCACTGTTACATTTGATTCAATTAGTATTGTTATGAAAGTCTTGAATTCCAACTCAACAGCGTCTGAAACCTAAAGTAGGTACTGTATAGACAAGTGTCCAAATGCTGACTCTTTGGTAATATTCACCTATCAACCAAATCTGCCACTGAAAATCAACATTACAATCAATTAAACTGAATAATAAGCCAGACATTGTAAAGCATGGCGCTAAATTTGAGACAACTACCTGTTTAGGATCTCTGTCTTCTTCAATGCTCTGAGAGCCTGAAGCGAGGGATGGAAGACCGTAGTCCATTCCTTTTGGTTCCACGCTTGCACTGGTCAATGTCTGGAACATTTAAGAAAGAGTTGTTGGTATACAAACATGAACAACCAATGGATCCAATGGAAACTAATTTCTTGAATAGATACCTTTTTCAAATGAAATCAAAGAATCATAAAAAGAAGTCATGAACAAGACCCCTAACTTATATTAAACAATGTTAGAGAAATAATCCAAATCTTCTACATTTTCAGGAACTGCAACTGGGTTTAGTGTTTTACACACACCTCAGACATGAGTTCTGGGGACCCAACACACAGCCAGTTAAATGTTCTTCTGCAGACCAACATTGTTCTCCATCATCTAACACTGTAACACTGGTTAATGTGAGTTGTGGGGACTCCGTAAATGTCCAAAAGAGAGCATTGGCCAGCAAATTTGGAAATGGTAACACTGGATTATGTCCTAGTAAGATGTAGCACCGCACCTGTAATTTGACATGCAGATCATACAACTGGTTGCTGTATTAGTTTTAAGGACTTGTAGCCATCAAATGTCAGCCATACCCCATGTCAACACAACACATTGTACAGGCACATCTGACCCTCACTGTTACATTTGATTCAATTAATATTGTTATGAAAGTCTTTAAGTCCAACTCAACAGCGTCTGAAACCTAAAACAGGTATATGACAGGTGTCCAAATGCTGACTCTTTAGTAATATTCACCTATCAACCAAATCTGCCACTGAAAATCAACATTACAATCAATTATGCAGAATAATAAGCTAAACAGTGTAAAGCATGGAGCTATATTTGAGACAGCTACCTGTTTAGGATCTCTGTCTTCCTAAATGCTCTGAGAGCCTGAAGTGAGGGATGGAAGACCGTAGTCCATTCCTTTTGGTTCCACGCTTGCACTGGTCAATGTCTGGAACATTTAACAAAGAGTTGTTGGTATATAAACATGGACAACCAACTGCTTCAATGGAAACTAATTTCTTGAACGGATACCTTTTTCAAATGAAATCAAAGAATCATGAAAGGAAGTTCTGAACAAGACCCCTAACTTATATTAAACACAATGTTAAAGAAATAATCCAAATCTTCTACATTTTCAGGAACTGCAACTGGGTTTAGTGTTTTACACACACCTCAGACATGAGTTCTGGGGACCCAACACACAGCCAGTTAAATGTCCTTCTGCGGACCAACATTGTTCTCCATCATCTAACACTGTAACACTGGTTAATGTGAGTTGTGGGGACTCCGTAAATGTCCAAAAGAGAGCATTGGCCAGCAAATTTGGAAATGGTAACACTGGATTATGTCCTAGTAAGATGTAGCACCGCACCTGTAATTTGACATGCAGATCATACAACTGGTTGCTGTATTAGTTTTAAGGACTTGTAGCCATCAAATGTCAGCCATACCCCATGTCAACACAACACATTGTACAGGCACATCTGACCCTCACTGTTACATTTGATTCAATTAATATTGTTATGAAAGTCTTTAAGTCCAACTCAACAGCGTCTGAAACCTAAAACAGGTATATGACAGGTGTCCAAATGCTGACTCTTTAGTAATATTCACCTATCAACCAAATCTGCCACTGAAAATCAACATTACAATCAATTATGCAGAATAATAAGCTAAACAGTGTAAAGCATGGAGCTATATTTGAGACAGCTACCTGTTTAGGATCTCTGTCTTCCTTAATGCTCTGAGAGCCTGAAGTGAGGGATGGAAGACCGTAGTCCATTCCTTTTGGTTCCACGCTTGCACTGGTCTATGTCTGGAACATTTAACAAAGAGTTGTTGGTTTATAAACATGAACAACCAACTGCTTCAAAGGAAACTAATTTCTTGAACGGATACCTTTTTCAAATGAAATCAAAGAATCATGAAAGGAAGTTCTGAACAAGACCCCTAACTTATATTAAACACAATGTTAAAGAAATAATCCAAATCTTCTACATTTTCAGGAACTGCAACTGGGTTTAGTGTTTTACACACACCTCAGACATGAGTTCTGGGGACCTAACACACAGCCAGTTAAATGTCCTTCTGCGGACCAACATTGTTCTCCATCATCTAACACTGTAACACTGGTTAATGTGAGTTGTGGGGACTCCGTAAATGTCCAAAAGAGAGCATTGGCCAGCAAATTTGGAAATGGTAACACTGGATTAAGTCCTAGTCAGATGTAGCACAGCACCTGTAATTTGACATGCAGATCATACAACTGGTTGCTGTATTAGTTTTAAGGACTTGTAGCCATACCCCAAGTCAACACAACACATTGTAAAGGCACATCTGACTCTCACTGTTACATTTGATTCAATTAGTATTGTTATGAAAGTCTTGAATTCCAACTCAACAGCGTCTGAAACCTAAAGTAGGTACTGTATAGACAAGTGTCCAAATGCTGACTCTTTGGTAATATTCACCTATCAACCAAATCTGCCACTGAAAATCAACATTACAATCAATTAAACTGAATAATAAGCCAGACATTGTAAAGCATGGAGCAAAATTTGAGACAACTACCTGTTTAGGATCTCGGTCTTCCTCAATGCTCTGAGAGCCTGAAGCGAGGGTTGGAAGACCGTAGTCCATTCCTTTTGGTTCCACGCTTGCACAGGTCAATGTCTGGAACATTTAACAAAGAGTTGTTGGTATACAAACATGAACAACCAATGGCTTCAATGGAAACTAATTTCTTGAATAGATACCTTTTTCAAATGAAATCAAAGAATCATAAAAAGAAGTCATGAACAAGACCCCTAACTTATATTAAACAATGTTAGAGAAATAATACAAATCTTCTACATTTTCAGGAACTGCAACTGGGTTTAGTGTTTTACACACACCTCAGACATGAGTTCTGGGGACCCAACACACAGCCAGTTAAATGTCCTTCTGCGGACCAACATTGTTCTCCATCATCTAACACTGTAACACTGGTTAATGTGAGTTGTGGGGACTCCGTAAATGTCCAAAAGAGAGCATTGGCCAGCAAATTTGGAAATGGTAACACTGGATTATGTCCTAGTAAGATGTAGCACCGCACCTGTAATTTGACATGCAGATCATACAACTGGTTGCTGTATTAGTTTTAAGGACTTGTAGCCATCAAATGTCAGCCATACCCCATGTCAACACAACACATTGTACAGGCACATCTGACCCTCACTGTTACATTTGATTCAATTAATATTGTTATGAAAGTCTTTAAGTCCAACTCAACAGCGTCTGAAACCTAAAACAGGTATATGACAGGTGTCCAAATGCTGACTCTTTAGTAATATTCACCTATCAACCAAATCTGCCACTGAAAATCAACATTACAATCAATTATGCAGAATAATAAGCTAAACAGTGTAAAGCATGGAGCTATATTTGAGACAGCTACCTGTTTAGGATCTCTGTCTTCCTTAATGCTCTGAGAGCCTGAAGTGAGGGATGGAAGACCGTAGTCCATTCCTTTTGGTTCCACGCTTGCACTGGTCTATGTCTGGAACATTTAACAAAGAGTTGTTGGTTTATAAACATGAACAACCAACTGCTTCAAAGGAAACTAATTTCTTGAACGGATACCTTTATCAAATGAAATCAAAGAATCATGAAAGGAAGTTCTGAACAAGACCCCTAACTTATATTAAACACAATGTTAAAGAAATAATCCAAATCTTCTACATTTTCAGGAACTGCAACTGGGTTTAGTGTTTTACACACACCTCAGACATGAGTTCTGGGGACCTAGCACACAGCCAGTTAAATGTCCTTCTGCGGACCAACATTGTTCTCCATCATCTAACACTGTAACACTGGTTAATGTGAGTTGTGGGGACTCCGTAAATGTCCAAAAGAGAGCATTGGCCAGCAAATTTGGAAATGGTAACACTGGATTAAGTCCTAGTCAGATGTAGCACAGCACCTGTAATTTGACATGCAGATCATACAACTGGTTGCTGTATTAGTTTTAAGGACTTGTAGCCATACCCCAAGTCAACACAACACATTGTAAAGGCACATCTGACTCTCACTGTTACATTTGATTCAATTAGTATTGTTATGAAAGTCTTGAATTCCAACTCAACAGCGTCTGAAACCTAAAGTAGGTACTGTATAGACAAGTGTCCAAATGCTGACTCTTTGGTAATATTCACCTATCAACCAAATCTGCCACTGAAAATCAACATTACAATCAATTAAACTGAATAATAAGCCAGACATTGTAAAGCATGTAGCAAAATTTGAGACAACTACCTGTTTAGGATCTCGGTCTTCCTCAATGCTCTGAGAGCCTGAAGCGAGGGTTGGAAGACCGTAGTCCATTCCTTTTGGTTCCACGCTTGCACTGGTCTATGTCTGGAACATTTAACAAAGAGTTGTTGGTTTATAAACATGAACAACCAACTGCTTCAAAGGAAACTAATTTCTTGAACGGATACCTTTTTCAAATGAAATCAAAGAATCATAAAACGAAGTCATGAACAAGACCCCTAACTTATATTAAACACAATGTTAAAGAAATAATCCAAATCTTCTACATTTTCAGGAACTGCAATTGGGTTTAGTGTTTTACACACACCTCAGACATGAGTTCTGGGGACCTAACACACAGCCAGTTAAATGTCCTTCTGCGGACCAACATTGTTCTCCATCATCTAACACTGTAACACTGGTTAATGTGAGTTGTGGGGACTCCGTAAATGTCCAAAAGAGAGCATTGGCCAGCAAATTTGGAAATGGTAACACTGGATTATGTCCTAGTAAGATGTAGCACCGCACCTGTAATTTGACATGCAGATCATACAACTGGTTGCTGTATTAGTTTTAAGGACTTGTAGCCATCAAATGTCAGCCATACCCCATGTCAACACAACACATTGTACAGGCACATCTGACCCTCACTGTTACATTTGATTCAATTAATATTGTTATGAAAGTCTTTAAGTCCAACTCAACAGCGTCTGAAACCTAAAACAGGTATATGACAGGTGTCCAAATGCTGACTCTTTAGTAATATTCACCTATCAACCAAATCTGCCACTGAAAATCAACATTACAATCAATTATGCAGAATAATAAGCTAAACAGTGTAAAGCATGGAGCTATATTTGAGACAACTACCTGTTTAGGATCTCTGTCTTCCTTAATGCTCTGAGAGCCTGAAGTGAGGGATGGAAGACCGTAGTCCATTCCTTTTGGTTCCACGCTTGCACTGGTCTATGTCTGGAACATTTAACAAAGAGTTGTTGGTTTATAAACATGAACAACCAACTGCTTCAAAGGAAACTAATTTCTTGAACGGATACCTTTTTCAAATGAAATCAAAGAATCATAAAAGGAAGTTCTGAACAAGACCCCTAACTTATATTAAACACAATGTTAAAGAAATAATCCAAATCTTCTACATTTTCAGGCAATGCAACTGGGTTTAGTGTTTTACACAAACCTCAGACATGAGTTCTGGGGACCCAGCACACAGCCAGTTAAATGTCCTTCTGCGGACCAACATTGTTCTCCATCATCTAACACACTAGGTAACACTGGTTAATGTGAGTTGTGGGGACTCCGTAAATGTCCAAAAGAGAGCATTGGCTAGCAAATTTGGAAATGGTAACACTGGATTAAGTCCTAGTCAGATGTAGCACAGCACCTGTAATTTGACATGCAGATCATACAACTGGTTGCTGTATTAGTTTTAAGGACTTGTAGCCATACCCCAAGTCAACACAACACATTGTAAAGGCACATCTGACTCTCACTGTTACATTTGATTCAATTAGTATTGTTATGAAAGTCTTGAATTCCAACTCAACAGCGTCTGAAACCTAAAGTAGGTACTGTATAGACAAGTGTCCAAATGCTGACTCTTTGGTAATATTCACCTATCAACCAAATCTGCCACTGAAAATCAACATTACAATCAATTAAACTGAATAATAAGCCAGACATTGTAAAGCATGGAGCAATATTTGAGACAACTACCTGTTTAGGATCTCGGTCTTCCTCAATGCTCTGAGAGCCTGAAGCGAGGGTTGGAAGACCATAGTCCATTCCTTTTGGTTCCACGCTTGCACAGGTCAATGTCTGGAACATTTAACAAAGAGTTGTTGGTATACAAACATGAACAACCAATGGCTTCAATGGAAACTAATTTCTTGAATAGATACCTTTTTCAAATGAAATCAAAGAATCATAAAAAGAAGTCATGAACAAGACCCCTAACTTATATTAAACAATGTTAGAGAAATAATACAAATCTTCTACATTTTCAGGAACTGCAATTGGGTTTAGTGTTTTACACACACCTCAGACATGAGTTCTGGGGACCCAACACACAGCCAGTTAAATGTCCTTCTGCGGACCAACATTGTTCTCCATCATCTAACACTGTAACACTGGTTAATGTGAGTTGTGGGGACTCCGTAAATGTCCAAAAGAGAGCATTGGCCAGCAAATTTGGAAATGGTAACACTGGATTAAGTCCTAGTCAGATGTAGCACCGCACCTGCATTTTGACATGCAGATCATGCAACTGGTTGCTGTATTAGTTTTAAGGACTTGTAGCCATCAAATGTCAGCCATACCCCATGTCAACACAACACATTGTACAGGCACATCTGACCCTCACTGTTACATTTGATTCAATTAATATTGTTATGAAAGACTTTAAGTCCAACTCAACAGCGTCTGAAACCTAAAACAGGTATATGACAGGTGTCCAAATGCTGACTCTTTAGTAATATTCACCTATCAACCAAATCTGCCACTGAAAATCAACATTACAATCAATTATACAGAATAATAAGCCAAACAGTGTAAAGCATGGAGTTAAATTTGATACAACTACCTGTTTAGGATCTCTGTCTTCATCAATGCTGTGAGAGCCTGAAGTGAAGGATGGAAGCCCGTAGTCCATTCCTTTTGGTTCCACGCTTGCACTGGTCAATGTCTGGAACATTTAACAAAGAGTTGTTGGTATACAAACATGGACAACCAACTGCTTCAATGGAAACCAATTTCTTGAATGGATACCTTTTTCAAATTAAATCAAAGAATCATAAAAGAAAGTTCTGAACAAGACCCCTAACTTATATTAAACACAATGTTAATGAAATAATCCAAATCTTCTACATTTTCAGGCACTGCAACTGGGTATAGTGTTTTACACACACCTCAGACATGAGTTCTGGGGACCCAACACACAGCCAGTTAAATGTCCTTCTGTGGACCAACATTGTTCTCCATCATCTAACACACTAGGTAACACTGGTTAATGTGAGTTGTGGGGACTCAGTAAATGTCCAAAAGAGAGCATTGGCTAGCAAATTTGGAAATGATAACACTGGATTAAGTCCTAGTCAGATGTAGCCCAGCACCTGTAATTTGACATGCAGATCATACAACTGGTTGCTGTATTAGTTTTAAGGACTTGTATCCATCAAATGTCAGCCATACCCCCAAGTCAACACAACACATTGTAAAGGCACATCTGACCCTCACTGTTACATTTGATTCAATTAGTATTGTTATGAAAGTCTTGAATTCCAACTCAACAGCGTCTGAAACCTAAAGCAGGTACTGTATAGACAAGTACCCAAATGCTGACTCTGGTAATATTCACCTATCAACCAAATCTGCCACTGAAAATCAACATTACAATCAATTAAACTGAATAATAAGCCAGACATTGTAAAGCATGGAGCAAAATTTGAGACAACTACCTGTTTAGGATCTCGGTCTTCCTCAATGCTCTGAGAGCCTGAAGCGAGGGTTGGAAGACCGTAGTCCATTCCTTTTGGTTCCACGCTTGCACAGGTCAATGTCTGGAACATTTAACAAAGAGTTGTTGGTACAAACATGAACAACCAATGGCTTCAATGGAAACTAATTTCTTGAATAGATACCTTTTTCAAATGAAATCAAAGAATCATAAAAAGAAGTCATGAACAAGACCCCTAACTTATATTAAACAATGTTAGAGAAATAATACAAATCTTCTACATTTTCAGGAACTGCAATTGGGTTTAGTGTTTTACACACACCTCAGACATGAGTTCTGGGGACCCAACACACAGCCAGTTAAATGTCCTTCTGCGGACCAACATTGTTCTCCATCATCTAACACTGTAACACTGGTTAATGTGAGTTGTGGGGACTCCGTAAATGTCCAAAAGAGAGCATTGGCCAGCAAATTTGGAAATGGTAACACTGGATTAAGTCCTAGTCAGATGTAGCACAGCACCTGTAATTTGACATGCAGATCATACAACTGGTTGCTATATTAGTATTAAGGACTTGTAGCCATACCCCAAGTCAACACAACACATTGTAAAGGCACATCTGACTCTCACTGTTACATTTGATTCAATTAGTATTGTTATGAAAGTCTTTAAGTCCAACTCAACAGCGTCTGAAACCTAAAACAGGTATATGACAGGTGTCCAAATGCTGACTCTTTAGTAATATTCACCTATCAACCAAATCTGCCACTGAAAATCAACATTACAATCAATTATGCAGAATAATAAGCTAAACAGTGTAAAGCATGGAGCTATATTTGAGACAGCTACCTGTTTAGGATCTCTGTCTTCCTTAATGCTCTGAGAGCCTGAAGTGAGGGATGGAAGACCGTAGTCCATTCCTTTTGGTTCCACGTTTGCACTGGTCTATGTCTGGAACATTTAACAAAGAGTTGTTGGTTTATAAACATGAACAACCAACTGCTTCAAAGGAAACTAATTTCTTGAATAGATACCTTTTTCAAATGAAATCAAAGAATCATAAAAAGAAGTCATGAATAAGACCCCTAACTTATATTAAACAATGTTAGAGAAATAATACAAATCTTCTACATTTTCAGGAACTGCAATTGGGTTTAGTGTTTTACACACACCTCAGACATGAGTTCTGGGGACCCAACACACAGCCAGTTAAATGTCCTTCTGCGGACCAACATTGTTCTCCATCATCTAACACTGTAACACTGGTTAATGTGAGTTGTGGGGACTCCGTAAATGTCCAAAAGAGAGCATTGGCCAGCAAATTTGGAAATGGTAACACTGGATTATGTCCTAGTAAGATGTAGCACCGCACCTGTAATTTGACATGCAGATCATACAACTGGTTGCTGTATTAGTTTTAAGGACTTGTAGCCATCAAATGTCAGCCATACCCCATGTCAACACAACACATTGTACAGGCACATCTGACCCTCACTGTTACATTTGATTCAATTAATATTGTTATGAAAGACTTTAAGTCCAACTCAACAGCGTCTGAAACCTAAAACAGGTATATGACAGGTGTCCAAATGCTGACTCTTTAGTAATATTCACCTATCAACCAAATCTGCCACTGAAAATCAACATTACAATCAATTATACAGAATAATAAGCCAAACAGTGTAAAGCATGGAGTTAAATTTGAGACAACTACCTGTTTAGGATCACTGTCTTCATCAATGCTGTGAGAGCCTGAAGTGAAGGATGGAAGCCCGTAGTCCATTCCTTTTGGTTCCACGCTTGCACTGGTCAATGTCTGGAACATTTAACAAAGAGTTGTTGGTATACAAACATGGACAACCAACTGCTTCAATGGAAACCAATTTCTTGAATGGATACCTTTTTCAAATTAAATCAAAGAATCATAAAAGAAAGTTCTGAACAAGACCCCTAACTTATATTAAACACAATGTTAATGAAATAATCCAAATCTTCTACATTTTCAGGCACTGCAACTGGGTATAGTGTTTTACACACACCTCAGACATGAGTTCTGGGGACCCAACACACAGCCAGTTAAATGTCCTTCTGCGGACCAACATTGTTCTCCATCATCTAACACACTAGGTAACACTGGTTAATGTGAGTTGTGGGGACTCCGTAAATGTCCAAAAGAGAGCATTGGCTAGCAAATTTGGAAATGGTAACACTGGATTAAGTCCTAGTCAGATGTAGCACAGCACCTGTAATTTGACATGCAGATCATACAACTGGTTGCTGTATTAGTTTTAAGGACTTGTAGCCATACCCCAAGTCAACACAACACATTGTAAAGGCACATCTGACTCTCACTGTTACATTTGATTCAATTAGTATTGTTATGAAAGTCTTGAATTCCAACTCAACAGCGTCTGAAACCTAAAGTAGGTACTGTATAGACAAGTGTCCAAATGCTGACTCTTTGGTAATATTCACCTATCAACCAAATCTGCCACTGAAAATCAACATTACAATCAATTAAACTGAATAATAAGCCAGACATTGTAAAGCATGGAGCAAAATTTGAGACAACTACCTGTTTAGGATCTCGGTCTTCCTCAATGCTCTGAGAGCCTGAAGCGAGGGTTGGAAGACCGTAGTCCATTCCTTTTGGTTCCACGCTTGCACTGGTCTATGTCTGGAACATTTAACAAAGAGTTGTTGGTTTATAAACATGAACAACCAACTGCTTCAAAGGAAACTAATTTCTTGAACGGATACCTTTTTCAAATGAAATCAAAGAATCATAAAAGGAAGTTCTGAACAAGACCCCTAACTTATATTAAACACAATGTTAAAGAAATAATCCAAATCTTCTACATTTTCAGGAACTGCAACTGGGTTTAGTGTTTTACACACACCTCAGACATGAGTTCTGGGGACCTAACACACAGCCAGTTAAATGTCCTTCTGCGGACCAACATTGTTCTCCATCATCTAACACTGTAACACTGGTTAATGTGAGTTGTGGGGACTCCGTAAATGTCCAAAAGAGAGCATTGGCCAGCAAATTTGGAAATGGTAACACTGGATTATGTCCTAGTAAGATGTAGCACCGCACCTGTAATTTGACATGCAGATCATACAACTGGTTGCTGTATTAGTTTTAAGGACTTGTAGCCATCAAATGTCAGCCATACCCCATGTCAACACAACACATTGTACAGGCACATCTGACCCTCACTGTTACATTTGATTCAATTAATATTGTTATGAAAGTCTTTAAGTCCAACTCAACAGCGTCTGAAACCTAAAACAGGTATATGACAGGTGTCCAAATGCTGACTCTTTAGTAATATTCACCTATCAACCAAATCTGCCACTGAAAATCAACATTACAATAAATTATGCAGAATAATAAGCTAAACAGTGTAAAGCATGGAGCTATATTTGAGACAGCTACCTGTTTAGGATCTCTGTCTTCCTTAATGCTCTGAGAGCCTGAAGTGAGGGATGGAAGACCGTAGTCCATTCCTTTTGGTTCCACGCTTGCACTGGTCAATGTCTGGAACATTTAACAAAGAGTTGTTGGTATATAAACATGGACAACCAACTGCTTCAATGGAAACTAATTTCTTGAACGGATACCTTTTTCAAATGAAATCAAAGAATCATGAAAGGAAGTTCTGAACAAGACCCCTAACTTATATTAAACAATGTTAGAGAAATAATACAAATCTTCTACATTTTCAGGAACTGCAACTGGGTTTAGTGTTTTACACACACCTCAGACATGAGTTCTGGGGACCTAACACACAGCCAGTTAAATGTCCTTCTGCGGACCAACATTGTTCTCCATCATCTAACACTGTAACACTGGTTAATGTGAGTTGTGGGGACTCCGTAAATGTCCAAAAGAGAGCATTGGCCAGCAAATTTGGAAATGGTAACACTGGATTAAGTCCTAGTCAGATGTAGCACAGCACCTGTAATTTGACATGCAGATCATACAACTGGTTGCTGTATTAGTTTTAAGGACTTGTAGCCATACCCCAAGTCAACACAACACATTGTAAAGGCACATCTGACTCTCACTGTTACATTTGATTCAATTAGTATTGTTATGAAAGTCTTGAATTCCAACTCAACAGCGTCTGAAACCTAAAGTAGGTACTGTATAGACAAGTGTCCAAATGCTGACTCTTTGGTAATATTCACCTATCAACCAAATCTGCCACTGAAAATCAACATTACAATCAATTAAACTGAATAATAAGCCAGACATTGTAAAGAATGGAGCAAAATTTGAGACAACTACCTGTTTAGGATCTCGGTCTTCCTCAATGCTCTGAGAGCCTGAAGCGAGGGTTGGAAGACCGTAGTCCATTCCTTTTGGTTCCACGCTTGCACAGGTCAATGTCTGGAACATTTAACAAAAAGTTGTTGGTATACAAACATGAACAACCAATGGCTTCAATGGAAACTAATTTCTTGAATAGATACCTTTTTCAAATGAAATCAAAGAATCATAAAAAGAAGTCATGAACAAGACCCCTAACTTATATTAAACAATGTTAGAGAAATAATACAAATCTTCTACATTTTCAGGAACTGCAACTGGGTTTAGTGTTTTACACACACCTCAGACATGAGTTCTGGGGACCCAACACACAGCCTTTAATGTCCTTCTGCGGACCAACATTGTTCTCCATCATCTAACACTGTAACACTGGTTAATGTGAGTTGTGGGGACTCCGTAAATGTCCAAAAGAGAGCATTGGCCAGCAAATTTGGAAATGGTAACACTGGATTATGTCCTAGTAAGATGTAGCACCGCACCTGTAATTTGACATGCAGATCATACAACTGGTTGCTGTATTAGTTTTAAGGACTTGTAGCCATCAAATGTCAGCCATACCCCATGTCAACACAACACATTGTACAGGCACATCTGACCCTCACTGTTACATTTGATTCAATTAATATTGTTATGAAAGTCTTTAAGTCCAACTCAACAGCGTCTGAAACCTAAAACAGGTATATGACAGGTGTCCAAATGCTGACTCTTTAGTAATATTCACCTATCAACCAAATCTGCCACTGAAAATCAACATTACAATCAATTATGCAGAATAATAAGCTAAACAGTGTAAAGCATGGAGCTATATTTGAGACAACTACCTGTTTAGGATCTCTGTCTTCCTTAATGCTCTGAGAGCCTGAAGTGAGGGATGGAAGACCGTAGTCCATTCCTTTTGGTTCCACGCTTGCACTGGTCTATGTCTGGAACATTTAACAAAGAGTTGTTGGTTTATAAACATGAACAACCAACTGCTTCAAAGGAAACTAATTTCTTGAACGGATACCTTTTTCAAATGAAATCAAAGAATCATAAAAGGAAGTTCTGAACAAGACCCCTAACTTATATTAAACACAATGTTAAAGAAATAATCCAAATCTTCTACATTTTCAGGCAATGCAACTGGGTTTAGTGTTTTACACAAACCTCAGACATGAGTTCTGGGGACCCAGCACACAGCCAGTTAAATGTCCTTCTGCGGACCAACATTGTTCTCCATCATCTAACACACTAGGTAACACTGGTTAATGTGAGTTGTGGGGACTCCGTAAATGTCCAAAAGAGAGCATTGGCTAGCAAATTTGGAAATGGTAACACTGGATTATGTCCTAGTCAGATGTAGCACCGCACCTGTAATTTGACATGCAGATCATACAACTGGTTGCTGTATTAGTTTTAAGGACTTGTAGCCATCAAATGTCAGCCATACCCCATGTCAACACAACACATTGTACAGGCACATCTGACCCTCACTGTTACATTTGATTCAATTAATATTGTTATGAAAGTCTTTAAGTCCAACTCAACAGCGTCTGAAACCTAAAACAGGTATATGACAGGTGTCCAAATGCTGACTCTTTAGTAATATTCACCTATCAACCAAATCTGCCACTGAAAATCAACATTACAATCAATTATGCAGAATAATAAGCTAAACAGTGTAAAGCATGGAGCTATATTTGAGACAACTACCTGTTTAGGATCTCTGTCTTCCTTAATGCTTTGAGAGCCTGAAGTGAGGGATGGAAGACCGTAGTCCATTCCTTTTGGTTCCACGCTTGCACTGGTCTATGTCTGGAACATTTAACAAAGAGTTGTTGGTTTATAAACATGAACAACCAACTGCTTCAAAGGAAACTAATTTCTTGAACGGATACCTTTTTCAAATGAAATCAAAGAATCATAAAAGGAAGTTCTGAACAAGACCCCTAACTTATATTAAACACAATGTTAAAGAAATAATCCAAATCTTCTACATTTTCAGGCAATGCAACTGGGTTTAGTGTTTTACACAAACCTCAGACATGAGTTCTGGGGACCCAGCACACAGCCAGTTAAATGTCCTTCTGCGGACCAACATTGTTCTCCATCATCTAACACACTAGGTAACACTGGTTAATGTGAGTTGTGGGGACTCCGTAAATGTCCAAAAGAGAGCATTGGCTAGCAAATTTGGAAATGGTAACACTGGATTAAGTCCTAGTCAGATGTAGCACAGCACCTGTAATTTGACATGCAGATCATACAACTGGTTGCTGTATTAGTTTTAAGGACTTGTAGCCATACCCCAAGTCAACACAACACATTGTAAAGGCACATCTGACTCTCACTGTTACATTTGATTCAATTAGTATTGTTATGAAAGTCTTGAATTCCAACTCAACAGCGTCTGAAACCTAAAGTAGGTACTGTATAGACAAGTGTCCAAATGCTGACTCTTTGGTAATATTCACCTATCAACCAAATCTGCCACTGAAAATCAACATTACAATCAATTAAACTGAATAATAAGCCAGACATTGTAAAGCATGGAGCAATATTTGAGACAACTACCTGTTTAGGATCTCGGTCTTCCTCAATGCTCTGAGAGCCTGAAGCGAGGGTTGGAAGACCATACCTTTTTCAAATGAAATCAAAGAATCATAAAAAGAAGTCAAGACCCCTAACTTATATTAAACAATGTTAGAGAAATAATACAAATCTTCTACATTTTCAGGAACTGCAATTGGGTTTAGTGTTTTACACACACCTCAGACATGAGTTCTGGGGACCCAACACACAGCCAGTTAAATGTCCTTCTGCGGACCAACATTGTTCTCCATCATCTAACACTGTAACACTGGTTAATGTGAGTTGTGGGGACTCCGTAAATGTCCAAAAGAGAGCATTGGCCAGCAAATTTGGAAATGGTAACACTGGATTATGTCCTAGTAAGATGTAGCACCGCACCTGTAATTTGACATGCAGATCATACAACTGGTTGCTGTATTAGTTTTAAGGACTTGTAGCCATCAAATGTCAGCCATACCCCATGTCAACACAACACATTGTACAGGCACATCTGACCCTCACTGTTACATTTGATTCAATTAATATTGTTATGAAAGACTTTAAGTCCAACTCAACAGCGTCTGAAACCTAAAACAGGTATATGACAGGTGTCCAAATGCTGACTCTTTAGTAATATTCACCTATCAACCAAATCTGCCACTGAAAATCAACATTACAATCAATTATACAGAATAATAAGCCAAACAGTGTAAAGCATGGAGTTAAATTTGAGACAACTACCTGTTTAGGATCACTGTCTTCATCAATGCTGTGAGAGCCTGAAGTGAAGGATGGAAGCCCGTAGTCCATTCCTTTTGGTTCCACGCTTGCACTGGTCAATGTCTGGAACATTTAACAAAGAGTTGTTGGTATACAAACATGGACAACCAACTGCTTCAATGGAAACCAATTTCTTGAATGGATACCTTTTTCAAATTAAATCAAAGAATCATAAAAGAAAGTTCTGAACAAGACCCCTAACTTATATTAAACACAATGTTAATGAAATAATCCAAATCTTCTACATTTTCAGGCACTGCAACTGGGTATAGTGTTTTACACACACCTCAGACATGAGTTCTGGGGACCCAACACACAGCCAGTTAAATGTCCTTCTGTGGACCAACATTGTTCTCCATCATCTAACACACTAGGTAACACTGGTTAATGTGAGTTGTGGGGACTCCGTAAATGTCCAAAAGAGAGCATTGGCTAGCAAATTTGGAAATGGTAACACTGGATTAAGTCCTAGTCAGATGTAGCCCAGCACCTGTAATTTGACATGCAGATCATACAACTGGTTGCTGTATTAGTTTTAAGGACTTGTAGCCATACCCCAAGTCAACACAACACATTGTAAAGGCACATCTGACTCTCACTGTTACATTTGATTCAATTAGTATTGTTATGAAAGTCTTGAATTCCAACTCAACAGCGTCTGAAACCTAAAGTAGGTACTGTATAGACAAGTGTCCAAATGCTGACTCTGGTAATATTCACCTATCAACCAAATCTGCCACTGAAAATCAACATTACAATCAATTAAACTGAATAATAAGCCAGACATTGTAAAGCATGGAGCAAAATTTGAGACAACTACCTGTTTAGGATCTCGGTCTTCCTCAATGCTCTGAGAGCCTGAAGCGAGGGTTGGAAGACCGTAGTCCATTCCTTTTGGTTCCACGCTTGCACAGGTCAATGTCTGGAACATTTAACAAAGAGTTGTTGGTATACAAACATGAACAACCAATTGCTTCAATGGAAACTAATTTCTTGAATAGATACCTTTTTCAAATGAAATCAAAGAATCATAAAAAGAAGTCATGAACAAGACCCCTAACTTATATTAAACAATGTTAGAGAAATAATACAAATCTTCTACATTTTCAGGAACTGCAATTGGGTTTAGTGTTTTACACACACCTCAGACATGAGTTCTGGGGACCCAACACACAGCCAGTTAAATGTCCTTCTGCGGACCAACATTGTTCTCCATCATCTAACACTGTAACACTGGTTAATGTGAGTTGTGGGGACTCCGTAAATGTCCAAAAGAGAGCATTGGCCAGCAAATTTGGAAATGGTAACACTGGATTAAGTCCTAGTCAGATGTAGCACAGCACCTGTAATTTGACATGCAGATCATACAACTGGTTGCTATTTAGATTAAGGAGTTGTAGCCATACCCCAAGTCAACACAACACATTGTAAAGGCACATCTGACTCTCACTGTTACATTTGATTCAATTAGTATTGTTATGAAAGTCTTTAAGTCCAACTCAACAGCGTCTGAAACCTAAAACAGGTATATGACAGGTGTCCAAATGCTGACTCTTTAGTAATATTCACCTATCAACCAAATCTGCCACTGAAAATCAACATTACAATCAATTATGCAGAATAATAAGCTAAACAGTGTAAAGCATGGAGCTATATTTGAGACAGCTACCTGTTTAGGATCTCTGTCTTCCTTAATGCTCTGAGAGCCTGAAGTGAGGGATGGAAGACCGTAGTCCATTCCTTTTGGTTCCACGTTTGCACTGGTCTATGTCTGGAACATTTAACAAAGAGTTGTTGGTTTATAAACATGAACAACCAACTGCTTCAAAGGAAACTAATTTCTTGAACGGATACCTTTTTCAAATGAAATCAAAGAATCATAAAAGGAAGTTCTAAACAAGACCCCTAACTTATATTAAACACAATGTTAAAGAAATAATCCAAATCTTCTACATTTTCAGGAACTGAAACTGGGTTTAGTGTTTTACACACACCTCAGACATGAGTTCTGGGGACCTAACACACAGCCAGTTAAATGTCCTTCTGCGGACCAACATTGTTCTCCATCATCTAACACTGTAACACTGGTTAATGTGAGTTGTGGGGACTCCGTAAATGTCCAAAAGAGAGCATTGGCCAGCAAATTTGGAAATGGTAACACTGGATTATGTCCTAGTAAGATGTAGCACCGCACCTGTAATTTGACATGCAGATCATACAACTGGTTGCTGTATTAGTTTTAAGGACTTGTAGCCATCAAATGTCAGCCATACCCCATGTCAACACAACACATTGTACAGGCACATCTGACCCTCACTGTTACATTTGATTCAATTAATATTGTTATGAAAGTCTTTAAGTCCAACTCAACAGCGTCTGAAACCTAAAACAGGTATATGACAGGTGTCCAAATGCTGACTCTTTAGTAATATTCACCTATCAACCAAATCTGCCACTGAAAATCAACATTACAATCAATTATGCAGAATAATAAGCTAAACAGTGTAAAGCATGGAGCTATATTTGAGACAACTACCTGTTTAGGATCTCTGTCTTCCTTAATGCTCTGAGAGCCTGAAGTGAGGGATGGAAGACCGTAGTCCATTCCTTTTGGTTCCACGCTTGCACTGGTCTATGTCTGGAACATTTAACAAAGAGTTGTTGGTTTATAAACATGAACAACCAACTGCTTCAAAGGAAACTAATTTCTTGAACGGATACCTTTTTCAAATGAAATCAAAGAATCATAAAAGGAAGTTCTGAACAAGACCCCTAACTTATATTAAACACAATGTTAAAGAAATAATCCAAATCTTCTACATTTTCAGGCAATGCAACTGGGTTTAGTGTTTTACACAAACCTCAGACATGAGTTCTGGGGACCCAGCACACAGCCAGTTAAATGTCCTTCTGCGGACCAACATTGTTCTCCATCATCTAACACACTAGGTAACACTGGTTAATGTGAGTTGTGGGGACTCCGTAAATGTCCAAAAGAGAGCATTGGCTAGCAAATTTGGAAATGGTAACACTGGATTAAGTCCTAGTCAGATGTAGCACAGCACCTGTAATTTGACATGCAGATCATACAACTGGTTGCTGTATTAGTTTTAAGGACTTGTAGCCATACCCCAAGTCAACACAACACATTGTAAAGGCACATCTGACTCTCACTGTTACATTTGATTCAATTAGTATTGTTATGAAAGTCTTGAATTCCAACTCAACAGCGTCTGAAACCTAAAGTAGGTACTGTATAGACAAGTGTCCAAATGCTGACTCTTTGGTAATATTCACCTATCAACCAAATCTGCCACTGAAAATCAACATTACAATCAATTAAACTGAATAATAAGCCAGACATTGTAAAGCATGGAGCAAAATTTGAGACAACTACCTGTTTAGGATCTCGGTCTTCCTCAATGCTCTGAGAGCCTGAAGCGAGGGTTGGAAGACAGTAGTCCATTCCTTTTGGTTCCACGCTTGCACAGGTCAATGTCTGGAACATTTAACAAAGAGTTGTTGGTATACAAACATGAACAACCAATTGCTACAATGGAAACTAATTTCTTGAATAGATACCTTTTTCAAATGAAATCAAAGAATCATAAAAAGAAGTCATGAACAAGACCCCTAACTTATATTAAACAATGTTAGAGAAATAATACAAATCTTCTACATTTTCAGGAACTGCAATTGGGTTTAGTGTTTTACACACACCTCAGACATGAGTTCTGGGGACCCAACACACAGCCAGTTAAATGTCCTTCTGCGGACCAACATTGTTCTCCATCATCTAACACTGTAACACTGGTTAATGTGAGTTGTGGGGACTCCGTAAATGTCCAAAAGAGAGCATTGGCCAGCAAATTTGGAAATGGTAACACTGGATTAAGTCCTAGTCAGATGTAGCACAGCACCTGTAATTTGACATGCAGATCATACAACTGGTTGCTATTAAGATTAAGGAGTTGTAGCCATACCCCAAGTCAACACAACACATTGTAAAGGCACATCTGACTCTCACTGTTACATTTGATTCAATTAGTATTGTTATGAAAGTCTTTAAGTCCAACTCAACAGCGTCTGAAACCTAAAACAGGTATATGACAGGTGTCCAAATGCTGACTCTTTAGTAATATTCACCTATCAACCAAATCTGCCACTGAAAATCAACATTACAATCAATTATGCAGAATAATAAGCTAAACAGTGTAAAGCATGGAGCTATATTTGAGACAGCTACCTGTTTAGGATCTCTGTCTTCCTTAATGCTCTGAGAGCCTGAAGTGAGGGATGGAAGACCGTAGTCCATTCCTTTTGGTTCCACGCTTGCACTGGTCTATGTCTGGAACATTTAACAAAGAGTTGTTGGTTTATAAACATGAACAACCAACTGCTTCAAAGGAAACTAATTTCTTGAACGGATACCTTTTTCAAATGAAATCAAAGAATCATAAAAGGAAGTTCTAAACAAGACCCCTAACTTATATTAAACACAATGTTAAAGAAATAATCCAAATCTTCTACATTTTCAGGAACTGAAACTGGGTTTAGTGTTTTACACACACCTCAGACATGAGTTCTGGGGACCTAACACACAGCCAGTTAAATGTCCTTCTGCGGACCAACATTGTTCTCCATCATCTAACACTGTAACACTGGTTAATGTGAGTTGTGGGGACTCCGTAAATGTCCAAAAGAGAGCATTGGCCAGCAAATTTGGAAATGGTAACACTGGATTATGTCCTAGTAAGATGTAGCACCGCACCTGTAATTTGACATGCAGATCATACAACTGGTTGCTGTATTAGTTTTAAGGACTTGTAGCCATCAAATGTCAGCCATACCCCATGTCAACACAACACATTGTACAGGCACATCTGACCCTCACTGTTACATTTGATTCAATTAATATTGTTATGAAAGTCTTTAAGTCCAACTCAACAGCGTCTGAAACCTAAAACAGGTATATGACAGGTGTCCAAATGCTGACTCTTTAGTAATATTCACCTATCAACCAAATCTGCCACTGAAAATCAACATTACAATCAATTATGCAGAATAATAAGCTAAACAGTGTAAAGCATGGAGCTATATTTGAGACAGCTACCTGTTTAGGATCTCTGTCTTCCTTAATGCTCTGAGAGCCTGAAGTGAGGGATGGAAGACCGTAGTCCATTCCTTTTGGTTCCACGCTTGCACTGGTCTATGTCTGGAACATTTAACAAAGAGTTGTTGGTTTATAAACATGAACAACCAACTGCTTCAAAGGAAACTAATTTCTTGAACGGATACCTTTTTCAAATGAAATCAAAGAATCATAAAAGGAAGTTCTGAACAAGACCCCTAACATATATTAAACACAATGTTAAAGAAATAATCCAAATCTTCTACATTTTCAGGCAATGCAACTGGGTTTAGTGTTTTACACAAACCTCAGACATGAGTTCTGGGGACCCAGCACACAGCCAGTTAAATGTCCTTCTGCGGACCAACATTGTTCTCCATCATCTAACACACTAGGTAACACTGGTTAATGTGAGTTGTGGGGACTCCGTAAATGTCCAAAAGAGAGCATTGGCTAGCAAATTTGGAAATGGTAACACTGGATTAAGTCCTAGTCAGATGTAGCACAGCACCTGTAATTTGACATGCAGATCATACAACTGGTTGCTGTATTAGTTTTAAGGACTTGTAGCCATACCCCAAGTCAACACAACACATTGTAAAGGCACATCTGACTCTCACTGTTACATTTGATTCAATTAGTATTGTTATGAAAGTCTTGAATTCCAACTCAACAGCGTCTGAAACCTAAAGTAGGTACTGTATAGACAAGTGTCCAAATGCTGACTCTTTGGTAATATTCACCTATCAACCAAATCTGCCACTGAAAATCAACATTACAATCAATTAAACTGAATAATAAGCCAGACATTGTAAAGCATGGAGCAAAATTTGAGACAACTACCTGTTTAGGATCTCGGTCTTCCTCAATGCTCTGAGAGCCTGAAGCGAGGGTTGGAAGACCGTAGTCCATTCCTTTTGGTTCCACGCTTGCACAGGTCAATGTCTGGAACATTTAACAAAGAGTTGTTGGTATACAAACATGAACAACCAATGGCTTCAATGGAAACTAATTTCTTGAATAGATACCTTTTTCAAATGAAATCAAAGAATCATAAAAAGAAGTCATGAACAAGACCCCTAACTTATATTAAACAATGTTAGAGAAATAATACAAATCTTCTACATTTTCAGGAACTGCAATTGGGTTTAGTGTTTTACACACACCTCAGACATGAGTTCTGGGGACCCAACACACAGCCAGTTAAATGTCCTTCTGCGGACCAACATTGTTCTCCATCATCTAACACTGTAACACTGGTTAATGTGAGTTGTGGGGACTCCGTAAATGTCCAAAAGAGAGCATTGGCCAGCAAATTTGGAAATGGTAACACTGGATTATGTCCTAGTCAGATGTAGCACAGCACCTGTAATTTGACATGCAGATCATACAACTGGTTGCTATATTAGTATTAAGGACTTGTAGCCATACCCCAAGTCAACACAACACATTGTAAAGGCACATCTGACTCTCACTGTTACATTTGATTCAATTAGTATTGTTATGAAAGTCTTTAAGTCCAACTCAACAGCGTCTGAAACCTAAAACAGGTATATGACAGGTGTCCAAATGCTGACTCTTTAGTAATATTCACCTATCAACCAAATCTGCCACTGAAAATCAACATTACAATCAATTAAACTGAATAATAAGCCAGACATTGTAAAGCATGGAGCAAAATTTGAGACAACTACCTGTTTAGGATCTCGGTCTTCCTCAATGCTCTGAGAGCCTGAAGCGAGGGTTGGAAGACCGTAGTCCATTCCTTTTGGTTCCACGCTTGCACAGGTCAATGTCTGGAACATTTAACAAAGAGTTGTTGGTATACAAACATGAACAACCAATGGCTTCAATGGAAACTAATTTCTTGAATAGATACCTTTTTCAAATGAAATCAAAGAATCATAAAAAGAAGTCATGAACAAGACCCCTAACTTATATTAAACAATGTTAGAGAAATAATACAAATCTTCTACATTTTCAGGAACTGCAATTGGGTTTAGTGTTTTACACACACCTCAGACATGAGTTCTGGGGACCCAACACACAGCCAGTTAAATGTCCTTCTGCGGACCAACATTGTTCTCCATCATCTAACACTGTAACACTGGTTAATGTGAGTTGTGGGGACTCCGTAAATGTCCAAAAGAGAGCATTGGCCAGCAAATTTGGAAATGGTAACACTGGATTAAGTCCTAGTCAGATGTAGCACAGCACCTGTAATTTGACATGCAGATCATACAACTGGTTGCTATTAAGATTAAGGAGTTGTAGCCATACCCCAAGTCAACACAACACATTGTAAAGGCACATCTGACTCTCACTGTTACATTTGATTCAATTAGTATTGTTATGAAAGTCTTTAAGTCCAACTCAACAGCGTCTGAAACCTAAAACAGGTATATGACAGGTGTCCAAATGCTGACTCTTTAGTAATATTCACCTATCAACCAAATCTGCCACTGAAAATCAACATTACAATCAATTATGCAGAATAATAAGCTAAACAGTGTAAAGCATGGAGCTATATTTGAGACAACTACCTGTTTAGGATCTCTGTCTTCCTTAATGCTCTGAGAGCCTGAAGTGAGGGATGGAAGACCGTAGTCCATTCCTTTTGGTTCCACGCTTGCACTGGTCTATGTCTGGAACATTTAACAAAGAGTTGTTGGTTTATAAACATGAACAACCAACTGCTTCAAAGGAAACTAATTTCTTGAACGGATACCTTTTTCAAATGAAATCAAAGAATCATAAAAGGAAGTTCTGAACAAGACCCCTAACTTATATTAAACACAATGTTAAAGAAATAATCCAAATCTTCTACATTTTCAGGAACTGCAAACTGGGTTTAGTGTTTTACACACACCTCAGACATGAGTTCTGGGGACCTAACACACAGCCAGTTAAATGTCCTTCTGCGGACCAACATTGTTCTCCATCATCTAACACTGTAACACTGGTTAATGTGAGTTGTGGGGACTCCGTAAATGTCCAAAAGAGAGCATTGGCCAGCAAATTTGGAAATGGTAACACTGGATTATGTCCTAGTAAGATGTAGCACCGCACCTGTAATTTGACATGCAGATCATACAACTGGTTGCTGTATTAGTTTTAAGGACTTGTAGCCATCAAATGTCAGCCATACCCCATGTCAACACAACACATTGTACAGGCACATCTGACCCTCACTGTTACATTTGATTCAATTAATATTGTTATGAAAGTCTTTAAGTCCAACTCAACAGCGTCTGAAACCTAAAACAGGTATATGACAGGTGTCCAAATGCTGACTCTTTAGTAATATTCACCTATCAACCAAATCTGCCACTGAAAATCAACATTACAATCAATTATGCAGAATAATAAGCTAAACAGTGTAAAGCATGGAGCTATATTTGAGACAACTACCTGTTTAGGATCTCTGTCTTCCTTAATGCTCTGAGAGCCTGAAGTGAGGGATGGAAGACCGTAGTCCATTCCTTTTGGTTCCACGCTTGCACTGGTCTATGTCTGGAACATTTAACAAAGAGTTGTTGGTTTATAAACATGAACAACCAACTGCTTCAAAGGAAACTAATTTCTTGAACGGATACCTTTTTCAAATGAAATCAAAGAATCATAAAAGGAAGTTCTGAACAAGACCCCTAACTTATATTAAACACAATGTTAAAGAAATAATCCAAATCTTCTACATTTTCAGGCAACTGCAACTGGGTTTAGTGTTTTACACACACCTCAGACATGAGTTCTGGGGACCAACACACAGCCAGTTAAATGTCCTTCTGCGGACCAACATTGTTCTCCATCATCTAACACTGTAACACTGGTTAATGTGAGTTGTGGGGACTCCGTAAATGTCCAAAAGAGAGCATTGGCCAGCAAATTTGGAAATGGTAACACTGGATTAAGTCCTAGTCAGATGTAGCACAGCACCTGTAATTTGACATGCAGATCATACAACTGGTTGCTGTATTAGTTTTAAGGACTTGTAGCCATACCCCAAGTCAACACAACACATTGTAAAGGCACATCTGACTCTCACTGTTACATTTGATTCAATTAGTATTGTTATGAAAGTCTTGAATTCCAACTCAACAGCGTCTGAAACCTAAAGTAGGTACTGTATAGACAAGTGTCCAAATGCTGACTCTTTGGTAATATTCACCTATCAACCAAATCTGCCACTGAAAATCAACATTACAATCAATTAAACTGAATAATAAGCCAGACATTGTAAAGCATGGAGCAAAATTTGAGACAACTACCTGTTTAGGATCTCGGTCTTCCTCAATGCTCTGAGAGCCTGAAGCGAGGGTTGGAAGACCGTAGTCCATTCCTTTTGGTTCCACGCTTGCACAGGTCAATGTCTGGAACATTTAACAAAGAGTTGTTGGTATACAAACATGAACAACCAATGGCTTCAATGGAAACTAATTTCTTGAATAGATACCTTTTTCAAATGAAATCAAAGAATCATAAAAAGAAGTCATGAACAAGACCCCTAACTTATATTAAACAATGTTAGAGAAATAATACAAATCTTCTACATTTTCAGGAACTGCAATTGGGTTTAGTGTTTTACACACACCTCAGACATGAGTTCTGGGGACCCAACACACAGCCAGTTAAATGTCCTTCTGCGGACCAACATTGTTCTCCATCATCTAACACTGTAACACTGGTTAATGTGAGTTGTGGGGACTCCGTAAATGTCCAAAAGAGAGCATTGGCCAGCAAATTTGGAAATGGTAACACTGGATTATGTCCTAGTAAGATGTAGCACAGCACCTGTAATTTGACATGCAGATCATACAACTGGTTGCTATATTAGTATTAAGGACTTGTAGCCATACCCCAAGTCAACACAACACATTGTAAAGGCACATCTGACTCTCACTGTTACATTTGATTCAATTAGTATTGTTATGAAAGTCTTTAAGTCCAACTCAACAGCGTCTGAAACCTAAAACAGGTATATGACAGGTGTCCAAATGCTGACTCTTTAGTAATATTCACCTATCAACCAAATCTGCCACTGAAAATCAACATTACAATCAATTATGCAGAATAATAAGCTAAACAGTGTAAAGCATGGAGCTATATTTGAGACAGCTACCTGTTTAGGATCTCTGTCTTCCTTAATGCTCTGAGAGCCTGAAGTGAGGGATGGAAGACCGTAGTCCATTCCTTTTGGTTCCACGCTTGCACTGGTCTATGTCTGGAACATTTAACAAAGAGTTGTTGGTTTATAAACATGAACAACCAACTGCTTCAAAGGAAACTAATTTCTTGAAAGGATACCTTTTTCAAATGAAATCAAAGAATCATGAAAGGAAGTTCTGAACAAGACCCCTAACTTATAGTAAACAATGTTAAAGAAATAATCCAAATCTTCTACATTTTCAGGAACTGCAACTGGGTTTAGTGTTTTACACACACCTCAGACATGAGTTCTGGGGACCCAACACACAGCCAGTTAAATGTCCTTCTGCGGACCAACATTGTTCTCCATCATCTAACACTGTAACACTGGTTAATGTGAGTTGTGGGGACTCCGTAAATGTCCAAAAGAGAGCATTGGCCAGCAAATTTGGAAATGGTAACACTGGATTAAGTCCTAGTCAGATGTAGCACAGCACCTGTAATTTGACATGCAGATCATACAACTGGTTGCTATTTAGATTAAGGAGTTGTAGCCATACCCCAAGTCAACACAACACATTGTAAAGGCACATCTGACTCTCACTGTTACATTTGATTCAATTAGTATTGTTATGAAAGTCTTTAAGTCCAACTCAACAGCGTCTGAAACCTAAAACAGGTATATGACAGGTGTCCAAATGCTGACTCTTTAGTAATATTCACCTATCAACCAAATCTGCCACTGAAAATCAACATTACAATCAATTATGCAGAATAATAAGCTAAACAGTGTAAAGCATGGAGCTATATTTGAGACAACTACCTGTTTAGGATCTCTGTCTTCCTTAATGCTCTGAGAGCCTGAAGTGAGGGATGGAAGACCGTAGTCCATTCCTTTTGGTTCCACGCTTGCACTGGTCTATGTCTGGAACATTTAACAAAGAGTTGTTGGTTTATAAACATGAACAACCAACTGCTTCAAAGGAAACTAATTTCTTGAACGGATACCTTTTTCAAATGAAATCAAAGAATCATAAAAGGAAGTTCTGAACAAGACCCCTAACTTATATTAAACACAATGTTAAAGAAATAATCCAAATCTTCTACATTTTCAGGAACTGCAACTGGGTTTAGTGTTTTACACACACCTCAGACATGAGTTCTGGGGACCTAACACACAGCCAGTTAAATGTCCTTCTGCGGACCAACATTGTTCTCCATCATCTAACACTGTAACACTGGTTAATGTGAGTTGTGGGGACTCCGTAAATGTCCAAAAGAGAGCATTGGCCAGCAAATTTGGAAATGGTAACACTGGATTATGTCCTAAGATGTAGCACCGCACCTGTAATTTGACATGCAGATCATACAACTGGTTGCTGTATTAGTTTTAAGGACTTGTAGCCATCAAATGTCAGCCATACCCCATGTCAACACAACACATTGTACAGGCACATCTGACCCTCACTGTTACATTTGATTCAATTAATATTGTTATGAAAGTCTTTAAGTCCAACTCAACAGCGTCTGAAACCTAAAACAGGTATATGACAGGTGTCCAAATGCTGACTCTTTAGTAATATTCACCTATCAACCAAATCAACATTACAATCAATTATGCAGAATAATAAGCTAAACAGTGTAAAGCATGGAGCTATATTTGAGACAACTACCTGTTTAGGATCTCTGTCTTCCTTAATGCTCTGAGAGCCTGAAGTGAGGGATGGAAGACCGTAGTCCATTCCTTTTGGTTCCACGCTTGCACTGGTCTATGTCTGGAACATTTAACAAAGAGTTGTTGGTTTATAAACATGAACAACCAACTGCTTCAAAGGAAACTAATTTCTTGAACGGATACCTTTTTCAAATGAAATCAAAGAATCATAAAAGGAAGTTCTGAACAAGACCCCTAACTTATATTAAACACAATGTTAAAGAAATAATCCAAATCTTCTACATTTTCAGGCAATGCAACTGGGTTTAGTGTTTTACACAAACCTCAGACATGAGTTCTGGGGACCCAGCACACAGCCAGTTAAATGTCCTTCTGCGGACCAACATTGTTCTCCATCATCTAACACACTAGGTAACACTGGTTAATGTGAGTTGTGGGGACTCCGTAAATGTCCAAAAGAGAGCATTGGCTAGCAAATTTGGAAATGGTAACACTGGATTAAGTCCTAGTCAGATGTAGCACAGCACCTGTAATTTGACATGCAGATCATACAACTGGTTGCTGTATTAGTTTTAAGGACTTGTAGCCATACCCCAAGTCAACACAACACATTGTAAAGGCACATCTGACTCTCACTGTTACATTTGATTCAATTAGTATTGTTATGAAAGTCTTGAATTCCAACTCAACAGCGTCTGAAACTTAAAGTAGGTACTGTATAGACAAGTGTCCAAATGCTGACTCTTTGGTAATATTCACCTATCAACCAAATCTGCCACTGAAAATCAACATTACAATCAATTAAACTGAATAATAAGCCAGACATTGTAAAGCATGGAGCAAAATTTGAGACAACTACCTGTTTAGGATCTCGGTCTTCCTCAATGCTCTGAGAGCCTGTAGCGAGGGTTGGAAGACCATAGTCCATTCCTTTTGGTTCCACGCTTGCACAGGTCAATGTCTGGAACATTTAACAAAGAGTTGTTGGTATACAAACATGAACAACCAATGGCTTCAATGGAAACTAATTTCTTGAATAGATACCTTTTTCAAATGAAATCAAAGAATCATAAAAAGAAGTCATGAACAAGACCCCTAACTTATATTAAACAATGTTAGAGAAATAATACAAATCTTCTACATTTTCAGGAACTGCAATTGGGTTTAGTGTTTTACACACACCTCAGACATGAGTTCTGGGGACCCAACACACAGCCAGTTAAATGTCCTTCTGCGGACCAACATTGTTCTCCATCATCTAACACTGTAACACTGGTTAATGTGAGTTGTGGGGACTCCGTAAATGTCCAAAAGAGAGCATTGGCCAGCAAATTTGGAAATGGTAACACTGGATTATGTCCTAGTAAGATGTAGCACAGCACCTGTAATTTGACATGCAGATCATACAACTGGTTGCTATATTAGTATTAAGGACTTGTAGCCATACCCCAAGTCAACACAACACATTGTAAAGGCACATCTGACTCTCACTGTTACATTTGATTCAATTAGTATTGTTATGAAAGTCTTTAAGTCCAACTCAACAGCGTCTGAAACCTAAAACAGGTATATGACAGGTGTCCAAATGCTGACTCTTTAGTAATATTCACCTATCAACCAAATCTGCCACTGAAAATCAACATTACAATCAATTATGCAGAATAATAAGCTAAACAGTGTAAAGCATGGAGCTATATTTGAGACAGCTACCTGTTTAGGATCTCTGTCTTCCTTAATGCTCTGAGAGCCTGAAGTGAGGGATGGAAGACCGTAGTCCATTCCTTTTGGTTCCACGCTTGCACTGGTCTATGTCTGGAACATTTAACAAAGAGTTGTTGGTTTATAAACATGAACAACCAACTGCTTCAAAGGAAACTAATTTCTTGAAAGGATACCTTTTTCAAATGAAATCAAAGAATCATGAAAGGAAGTTCTGAACAAGACCCCTAACTTATAGTAAACCCAATGTTAAAGAAATAATCCAAATCTTCTACATTTTCAGGAACTGCAACTGGGTTTAGTGTTTTACACACACCTCAGACATGAGTTCTGGGGACCTAACACACAGCCAGTTAAATGTCCTTCTGCGGACCAACATTGTTCTCCATCATCTAACACTGTAACACTGGTTAATGTGAGTTGTGGGGACTCCGTAAATGTCCAAAAGAGAGCATTGGCCAGCAAATTTGGAAATGGTAACACTGGATTAAGTCCTAGTCAGATGTAGCACAGCACCTGTAATTTGACATGCAGATCATACAACTGGTTGCTGTATTAGTTTTAAGGACTTGTAGCCATACCCCAAGTCAACACAACACATTGTAAAGGCACATCTGACTCTCACTGTTACATTTGATTCAATTAGTATTGTTATGAAAGTCTTGAATTCCAACTCAACAGCGTCTGAAACCTAAAGTAGGTACTGTATAGACAAGTGTCCAAATGCTGACTCTTTGGTAATATTCACCTATCAACCAAATCTGCCACTGAAAATCAACATTACAATCAATTAAACTGAATAATAAGCCAGACATTGTAAAGCATGGAGCAAAATTTGAGACAACTACCTGTTTAGGATCTCGGTCTTCCTCAATGCTCTGAGAGCCTGAAGCGAGGGTTGGAAGACCATAGTCCATTCCTTTTGGTTCCACGCTTGCACAGGTCAATGTCTGGAACATTTAACAAAGAGTTGTTGGTATACAAACATGAACAACCAATGGCTTCAATGGAAACTAATTTCTTGAATAGATACCTTTTTCAAATGAAATCAAAGAATCATAAAAAGAAGTCATGAACAAGACCCCTAACTTATATTAAACAATGTTAGAGAAATAATACAAATCTTCTACATTTTCAGGAACTGCAATTGGGTTTAGTGTTTTACACACACCTCAGACATGAGTTCTGGGGACCTAACACACAACCAGTTAAATGTCCTTCTGTGGACCAACATTGTTCTCCATCATCTAACACTAGGTAACACTGGTTAATGTGAGTTGTGGGGACTCCGTAAATTTCCAAACTAGAGCATTGGCTAGCAAATTTGGAAATGGTAACACTGGATTAAGTCCTAGTCAGATGTAGCACCGCACCTGTAATTTGACATGCAGATCATACAACTGGTTGCTGTATTAGTTTTAAGGACTTGTAGCCATCAAATGTCAGCCATACCCCAAGTCAACACAACACATTGTAAAGGCACATCTGACTCTCACTGTTACATTTGATTCAATTAGTATTGTTATGAAAGTCTTGAATTCCAACTCAACAGCGTCTGAAACCTAAAGTAGGTACTGTATAGACAAGTGTCCAAATGCTGACTCTTTGGTAATATTCACCTATCAACCAAATCTGCCACTGAAAATCAACATTACAATCAATTAAACTGAATAATAAGCCAGACATTGTAAAGCATGGCGCTAAATTTGAGACAACTACCTGTTTAGGATCTCTGTCTTCTTCAATGCTCTGAGAGCCTGAAGCGAGGGATGGAAGACCGTAGTCCATTCCTTTTGGTTCCACGCTTGCACTGGTCAATGTCTGGAACATTTAACAAAGAGTTGTTGGTATACAAACATGGACAACCATTGGCTTTAATGGAAACTAATTTCTTGAACAGATACATTATTCAAATGAAATCAAAGAATCATAAAAAGAAGTTCTGAACAAGACCCCTAACCTATATGAAACAATGTTAGAGAAATAATACTAATCTTCTACATTTTCAGGCACTGCAACTGGGTTTAGTGTTTTACACACACCTCAGACATGAGTTCTGGGGACCCAACACACAGCCAGTTAAATGTCCTTCTGCGGACCAACGTTGTTCTCCATCATCTAACACACTAGGTAACACTGGTTAATGTGAGTTGTGGGGACTCCGTAAATGTCCAAAAGAGAGCATTGGCTAGCAAATTTGGAAATGGTAACACTGGATTAAGTCCTAGTCAGATGTAGCACAGCACCTGTAATTTGACATGCAGATCATACAACTGGTTGCTGTATTAGTTTTAAGGACTTGTAGCCATCAAATGTCAGCCATACCCCAAGTCAACACAACACATTGTAAAGGCACATCTGACCCTCACTGTTACATTTGATTCAATTAGTATTGTTATGAAAGTCTTGAATTCCAACTCAACAGCGTCTGAAACCTAAAGCAGGTACTGTATAGACAAGTACCCAAATGCTGACTCTTTGGTAATATTCACCTATCAACCAAATCTGCCACTGAAAATCAACATTACAATCAATTAAACTGAATAATAAGCCAGACATTGTAAAGCATGGAGCTAAATTTGAGACAACTACCTGTTTAGGATCTCTGTCTTCTTCAATGCTGTGAGAGCCTGAAGTGAGGGATGGAAGACCGTAGTCCATTCCTTTTGGTTCCACGCTTGCACTGGTCAATGTCTGGAACATTTAACAAAGAGTTGTTGGTATACAAACATGGACAACCATTGGCTTTAATGGAAACTAATTTCTTGAACAGATACATTATTCAAATGAAATCAAAGAATCATAAAAAGAAGTTCTGAACAAGACCCCTAACCTATATGAAACAATGTTAGAGAAATAATACAAATCTTCTACATTTTCAGGCACTGCAACTGGGTTTAGTGTTTTACACACACCTCAGACATGAGTTCTGGGGACCCAACACACAGCCAGTTAAATGTCCTTCTGCGGACCAACGTTGTTCTCCATCATCTAACACACTAGGTAACACTGGTTAATGTGAGTTGTGGGGACTCCGTAAATGTCCAAAAGAGAGCATTGGCTAGCAAATTTGGAAATGGTAACACTGGATTAAGTCCTAGTCAGATGTAGCACAGCACCTGTATTTTGACATGCAGATCATACAACTGGTTGCTGTATTAGTTTTAAGGACTTGTAGCCATACCCCAAGTCAACACAACACATTGTAAAGGCACATCTGACCCTCACTGTTACATTTGATTCAATTAGTATTGTTATGAAAGTCTTTAATTCCAACTCAACAGCGTCTGAAACCTAAAGTAGGTACTGTATAGACAAGTGTCCAAATGCTGACTCTTTGGTAATATTCACCTATCAACCAAATCTGCCACTGAAAATCAACATTACAATCAATTAAACTGAATAATAAGCCAGACATTGTAAAGCATGGAGCAAAATTTGAGACAACTACCTGTTTAGGATCTCGGTCTTCCTCAATGCTCTTAGAGCCTGAAGCGAGGGTTGGAAGACCGTAGTCCATTCCTTTTGGTTCCACGCTTGCACTGGTCAATGTCTGGAACATTTAACAAAGAGTTGTTGGTATACAAACATGAACAACCAATGGCTTCAATGGAAACTAATTTCTTGAATAGATACCTTTTTCAAATGAAATCAAAGAATCATAAAAAGAAGTCATGAACAAGACCCCTAACTTATATTAAACAATGTTAGAGAAATAATACAAATCTTCTACATTTTCAGGAACTGCAATTTGGTTTAGTGTTTTACACACACCTCAGACATGAGTTCTGGGGACCCAACACACAGCCAGTTAAATGTCCTTCTGCGGACCAACATTGTTCTCCATCATCTAACACTGTAACACTGGTTAATGTGAGATGTGGGGACTCCGTAAATGTCCAAAAGAGAGCATTGGTTAGCAAATTTGGAAATGGTAACACTGGATTATGTCCTAGTAAGATGTAGCACCGCACCTGTAATTTGACATGCAGATCAAACAACTGGTTGCTGTATTAGTTGTGTTGTGTTGTGTTGACTTGTAAAGGCACATCTGACTCTCACTGTTACATTTGATTCAATTAGTATTGTTATGAAAGTCTTGAATTCCAACTCAACAGCGTCTGAAACCTAAAGTAGGTACTGTATAGACAAGTGTCCAAATGCTGACTCTTTGGTAATATTCACCTATCAACCAAATCTGCCACTGAAAATCAACATTACAATCAATTAAACTGAATAATAAGCCAGACATTGTAAAGCATGGCGCTAAATTTGAGACAACTACCTGTTTAGGATCTCTGTCTTCTTCAATGCTCTGAGAGCCTGAAGCGAGGGATGGAAGACCGTAGTCCATTCCTTTTGGTTCCACGCTTGCACTGGTCAATGTCTGGAACATTTAACAAAGAGTTGTTGGTATACAAACATGGACAACCATTGGCTTTAATGGAAACTAATTTCTTGAACAGATACATTTTTCAAATGAAATCAAAGAATCATAAAAAGAAGTTCTGAACAAGACCCCTAACCTATATGAAACAATGTTAGAGAAATAATACAAATCTTCTACATTTTCAGGCACTGCAACTGGGTTTAGTGTTTTACACACACCTCAGACATGAGTTCTGGGGACCCAACACACAGCCAGTTAAATGTCCTTCTGCGGACCAACATTGTTCTCCATCATCTAACACACTAGGTAACACTGGTTAATGTGAGTTGTGGGGACTCCGTAAATGTCCAAAAGAGAGCATTGGCTAGCAAATTTGGAAATGGTAACACTGGATTAAGTCCTAGTCAGATGTAGCACAGCACCTGTAATTTGACATGCAGATCATACAACTGGTTGCTGTATTAGTTTTAAGGACTTGTAGCCATACCCCAAGTCAACACAACACATTGTAAAGGCACATCTGACTCTCACTGTTACATTTGATTCAATTAGTATTGTTATGAAAGTCTTGAATTCCAACTCAACAGCGTCTGAAACCTAAAGTAGGTACTGTATAGACAAGTGTCCAAATGCTGACTCTTTGGTAATATTCACCTATCAACCAAATCTGCCACTGAAAATCAACATTACAATCAATTAAACTGAATAATAAGCCAGACATTGTAAAGCATGGAGCAAAATTTGAGACAACTACCTGTTTAGGATCTCGGTCTTCCTCAATGCTCTTAGAGCCTGAAGCGAGGGTTGGAAGACCGTAGTCCATTCCTTTTGGTTCCACGCTTGCACTGGTCAATGTCTGGAACATTTAACAAAGAGTTGTTGGTATACAAACATGAACAACCAATGGCTTCAATGGAAACTAATTTCTTGAATAGATACCTTTTTCAAATGAAATCAAAGAATCATAAAAAGAAGTCATGAACAAGACCCCTAACTTATATTAAACAATGTTAGAGAAATAATACAAATCTTCTACATTTTCAGGAACTGCAACTTGGTTTAGTGTTTTACACACACCTCAGACATGAGTTCTAAAGACCCAACACACAGCCAGTTAAATGTCCTTCTGCGGACCAACATTGTTCTCCATCATCTAACACTGTAACACTGGTTAATGTGAGTTGTGGGGACTCAGTAAATTTCCAAACTAGAGCATTGGCTAGCAAATTTGGAAATGGTAACACTGGATTATGTCCTAGTAAGATGTAGCACCGCACCTGTAATTTGACATGCAGATCATACAACTGGTTGCTGTATTAGTTTTAAGGACTTGTAGCCATCAAATGTCAGCCATACCCCAAGTCAACACAACACATTGTAAAGGCACATCTGACTCTCACTGTTACATTTGATTCAATTAGTATTGTTATGAAAGTCTTGAATTCCAACTCAACAGCGTCTGAAACCTAAAGTAGGTACTGTATAGACAAGTGTCCAAATGCTGACTCTTTGGTAATATTCACCTATCAACCAAATCTGCCACTGAAAATCAACATTACAATCAATTAAACTGAATAATAAGCCAGACATTGTAAAGCATGGCGCTAAATTTGAGACAACTACCTGTTTAGGATCTCTGTCTTCTTCAATGCTCTGAGAGCCTGAAGCGAGGGATGGAAGACCGTAGTCCATTCCTTTTGGTTCCACGCTTGCACTGGTCAATGTCTGGAACATTTAACAAAGAGTTGTTGGTATACAAACATGGACAACCATTGGCTTTAATGGAAACTAATTTCTTGAACAGATACATTTTTCAAATGAAATCAAAGAATCATAAAAAGAAGTTCTGAACAAGACCCCTAACCTATATGAAACAATGTTAGAGATTTAATACAAATCTTCTACATTTTCAGGTACTGCAACTGGGTTTAGTGTTTTACACACACCTCAGACATGAGTTCTGGGGACCCAACACACAGCCAGTTAAATGTCCTTCTGCGGACCAACATTGTTCTCCATCATCTAACACACTAGGTAACACTGGTTAATGTGAGTTGTGGGGACTACGTAAATGTCCAAAAGAGAGCATTGGCTAGCAAATTTGGAAATGGTAACACTGGATTAAGTCCTAGTCAGATGTAGCACAGCACCTGTAATTTGACATGCAGATCATACAACTGGTTGCTATATTAGTATTAAGGACTTGTAGCCATACCCCAAGTCAACACAACACATTGTAAAGGCACATCTGACTCTCACTGTTACATTTGATTCAATTAGTATTGTTATGAAAGTCTTGAATTCCAACTCAACAGCGTCTGAAACCTAAAGCAGGTACTGTATAGACAAGTGTCCAAATGCTGACTCTTTGGGTAATATTCACCTATCAACCAAATCTGCCACTGAAATTCAACATTACAATCAATTATACAGAATAATAAGCCAAACAGTGTAAAGCATGGAGCTAAATTTGAGACAACTACCTGTTTAGGATCTCAGTCTTCCTCAATGCTCTGATATGGACGCGCCTCTAGGGGTCGTGCGTCACGTCACGTCCGTTTTGAGCGGTGCGGAAGGGGCGGCAGAGCGTTTTCCGTGCATGCAGTGCCCACGGCAGCCGCCAACGCTCGACTTGAACAATCTGAACTTTCGCCGCTCAACGCGTCTTGACAACCAATCAGGGAGAGTCAGCTATGTGACGCGGTAACGAGGGGACGGATGTTGCGCAAGTGTGACGTATTGTTCGTGAGACACAGAAACAACCCGCAAATTCACGTTCAAGTATGGAGTAGAAACTCATCGTTGCTGTGTCTTCCCATCAAGTGTGTTGTACAGAGACCGAAATAAAAAGGACCTTGCCTAGCGGAGTGTCAGTGAGGAAGTCGGGATATCGGGTCAGTTTTGAATTGTAAGCTCCTCCCACACCCCGCCGCCACCGCTGTTGCTGCTTCTCGTTCCGGTCTGAACACCAGTTCAGTCCAGTGCGTCCACCTTGAGGCGTTTCACGCTTTTTGGCCGCTCAAAACGCATTCGGTCTGGACGTACCATAAGTGAAGTGGTCACACCTGTTTCCACCCTCATCTGCCCCACTCTGGGCCCTTGAGCAACACCCTTAACCCACACCCTCTGCTTCCCAGGGAACCCTAGATATCAGCTTTCTGCTCCACACAGAGAGCTGTGATGGCTCGGTGGTCTGTGGTTGTGTCAGGAAGGGCATCCGGCGTTAAAAAAAATGGTTAAGTCTCCGTGCGACTAGTTCGCTGTGGTGACCCATAATGCTGTGGTCACACCGAGCAGCGTTTTTACCTCCAAAGCTTCCAGCCTCCATGTAAAGTCAATGGTGGACGCACTGAGGCACCTCCTGGCATCTGGCGTCAGGTCGCGTGCGTGTTGAGCGTGCTGAGTAGCGTTTTTTCGTGCACGTGAACCGAAAAAACGGTTCACGTGCACTCACTTTACCAGATGTAAAGGGTTTGGAGGGGGTCAGTTTAATACTGACCTCCTTTTTACCTTAATTTACTTATTCACATTGAATAGTAATTTCACGGATTCTCTTCTTTTTCAGTTTATTCAATATTTCTGTGATCTTTATGATGGATAAATAAACAGAGCCATTAAGTGACAATGGACACGTTAACTTAGTTTGATATGTCAAAGAGACACTATCATTTATTTAAAATAAATCAACTAAATTAACACCATTACACTTGATTGACATGATTTCACTTTCTTTCAATTCAAATACGTCAGCACACTTGATTTAACACAACAGACATAAATACTAGATGTTACACATATTTAGTCTGAGGGGCATTTCAGCTTAAAATAGTTTCCAGCTTAAGATTGAGAGGGAAAGGGAAAAGGAGGAATAAGAGGTTGGAGAGATTAAGTTATTTATCTCGAGTGTAACCAGAGATGACACTTTCCATCCGACTTCGGCTAAATCCCAGGTACGTTTGTAAACAGCTTTACCTTTTGACGATGCGTCTGATAAAGATATTACCAGCCTCCCAGGTGCACAGAGTCCTTCCGGCCCTCGTACGTCTGAACTGGTCGTTTACTTCCAACGTCTCCTCGGATCCGCGTCAGCCGTCAGAAACATGTGGCAGCTTCTGGCCGACTTCAAGACGAGATGTTTCTCAAAGAAAGTTCATTAGGAACTTTGGAGCTTTTGCTCGGGGAACTGGATGGAGGCGTCCATCAGTTCTAGCTGACAAGTTAGTCTTTGGCTCTTGACCAAGCTTGACCAGCTGCAAGGCAGAGAGCTTTCAGGTCTCTGTCCATTCGAACTCTCTGTCCATTCAAAGACTGAAGCGTTTCCGCACAGTTAGAACTTAAAAAGACAGGAACACAGAGAGGAGTTCACTTGCCTTATCAAACCCAAGGTTACAAACAGCAGCAGAGAGAAATGTTTAGGAAAAAGATAGATAAAGCTGGAGCCCAGCTCATGAGACTGTCTCTGAGTTTCTAAACAAAACCGTCCGGTCTCTGTGACCCGAAGGCTTCACCTTTAAACACAGCAGTGAACACAGTTTAACTCTTACAGAATGACACAGCTTAAAAGCACACATCATGAAAATGACAAAAGTTATTCTTTTGATCACATTAGAATAAAATCAAAGATAGAAATAGTCTCTTTTGGTGACTATATTTATCAGATTATAGCTAAATGAATGATTTTGTAGTAAATGTCTTGCTTTACTGAGTGGTCAGTAAAGGTCATCACTGGACAGTTCGAAAACCCTAGTTTGACCCTGGGTAGGTCCATTACATCTCCCCCCTTTTGGAAGCCATCGCCAGTCCTTGGGGATGGGGTCCAACACGAAAGGAAACCTTGAACTGTCTTTGATCTTGAAGTAATCCAGCAAGTGGAAGAGAAAAATCAAAAATTATAATCCCATAAAGTTTTTGGAAATTTCATACTGTTCAGAGGTAATCCCATTGCGAAAAGCTTTTACTCCTTTGGAAAACAAAGTCTGTGATCCCTTGGAAAGCAAAGTCCACAGCGGTAATTCCACAGCAGTAAATTCCCAACGATTAGTTTTGTTGATTGATCAGCAACAATTGTTTTCATAATCAGCATGTAGAGGGGATCCCTCGATTGACGCAGAGGAGGCGGCCCTTGGACGAAGGTTGAAGACCAAGCGTTGGAGCTGCAGGTCCCCACATCGAAGGTTGTTGGCTGGTTGGTTTCCAGTCAGTGCCACTCTGGTTCTATGTGTCATGCAATTATGTGGTTTTTTAAGGTGGGCTTATGATTGGGATTTTACATTAAGCCTTACCTATATGCACCTGGTATGTAAGCTATCATGGTTTAGATCAGCTACACTTACCAATTAAGGGGTGGATCAATTCTGTAAATTTAGATATAGGGATTTGTACCTATAAAATTTTGGAGGGCTTCTGTAACGAAGGCCTCTAATTCCAAACTATTCCTCCATTCATTACTTAGTTTAGGTTAAACTAAAATAAAAATGAAATATAGTTTGATCTAAATGTCTGTTGTCTTTTAGACGAACGACGTAGGATTTGGTATTCCTAATAAATTTTGAAGTCTATGGCGAGACTCATCAAAATAAATAGACAATCTAGAATAGAAACGATCGAATCGGTTCAATTTAGAAATTATGAGACCAGTGTAGTTTATTGTACCTTAAGTAGCTTTAAACTACATTGACTCTTCGACGATTGAGATTTAACAAAACGAACTGCATGTTGGCATAGTTAAATCCATATCATTCATTAACCCATGTTAATACAAAACCTTTTTGGCTGGGAGTGTTCAGAACCAAAACAATATCTCAACTAATGACAACAGTAATGACTAAACAACAAGGAAACAAACGTTTCACTGCTTCGACACACTCCTGTCGTCAGATTCCAAAGTGCAACACACAAGAAAAACAGGTCTCAACTTTATGACCGAGGTCAAATTAAATCTCGTGGATTTAAACGGTTGTTAAGGTTAGTTTTTTGTTGTGGGTTTTAGGCTTAGCGTTTCTAAGTTCAACTTGGACAATGCGACTTATAGGGTGGGAAAGTACGGTAGTTTAAACCTGATTAGTTTATTTACTAACTTGTGTTTGGACGACCTTATTATCCCATGAAGTCGGTGTGTTTGTGAGATCTTTGTGCAGAACTTTTGGCAGAGTGCCAAGTCTGTCCCCAGATGTGACTTCTTGTTTTGACCATAACGTATGTCTAGGTTAAAACTTTGAAGCGCCATGAGCCACGTTGCAACACGAGAGTTTGTTACCACACCATCTCTGATGCGTTGGCTGTTCAGGAACGTCACTGGCTGGTGTTGTGTTTCCACAATGATTTTCTGTCCACCAATGTAGCTGGAGAAATGTTTTACTGCCCACACTGTGGTCAGTAGAGCTTTCTCACAGTCTGAGAATCTCAACTCGGGGCCCGCCATCGTTTTGCTGGCGTAGGCCACTACACGTTTGTCTCTGTCGTGTATTTGGTATAGACCTGCACTTATGCAATGAGCTGAGAAGCCCACTTCCAAGTAAAACTCTTTGTTGTAGTCTGGGTAGGCTAAACATGGGGCTGACTTAATCCTGTTTATAAGAGCGTCCATTGCCTGCTGCTGTTTGTCAGTCCAGACGAATGGAACGTCTTTCTTTAGGAGTTCAGTCAGTGGCTTTGCAAGGTCTGCATAGTTCTCTATGAACTGGTTCGAGTAGTTACACACGCCAAGAAAACTTTGTAGTTCTTTGAGATTGGTGGGGACTTTGAGATTGTCAAGGCCTTGGGTGCGAGTCAGCTGTGGTTGTACTCCGTCTGGACCTACAAGTAGGCCAACGTAGTCCACCTTGGTTCTGCACCACTGGCACTTCGACAGTGATATTTTAGCACCAGCAGTTGTCAGCTGATTCAGAACGTGGTCGATTTCGGCCAGATGTGAGTCCAGTGTTGGCTGCCTCAAAAGGACATCATCCACATAAATCAGTGTCCCACGCTCGCGGGCGTCTGGACATGCTTTGTTCAAGAAGATGTTGAACTCTGCAGGTGAGTTAGCGTAGCCAAAGGGACACCTATTGAAGGTGTATTGACGGCCACCAAAAGTGAAAGCTAGTTTGTATTGATCCTCGTCGCGCACAGGAATGGTCCAAAAACCAGAGGCGATGTCAAGGGTCGAAAAGTACTTACCATTGGTGACCTTGGGCAACTCCTGTTGGAGCTGCGTCATAGGCCATCTGGATAAGGGAACTTGTTTGTTTAGCTTTCTGTAGTCTATAGTAAGTCTCCACTTACCATTTGGTTTTAACACCGGCCATAAAGGCGCAGAGTAAGTGCTGTTACAGTATCGGATGATACCTTTTCCTAACAGGTCATCAATGATTTCCCTGATAGGTTGATGTGCTGCCAGAGGAATCTTGTATTGTCTGACAAATGCAGGTGGAGCATCAGGCGGGGTTGGAATGCTCACTGTGTGGAGCGTGGTCAACCCACAATCCATCGAGTCAGTTGAGAATGATTTTTCATATTTTAGCAGAACTTTGCGAAGTTTGTCCCTGTCTTCATCAGTTTTCAAGGCGTCGGCCTGAGCGACCACCTGGTCTATCTGTGAAGCAATTGAGAGCGGTTCTTGTTCTCTGGGGAGCTCCAGTGAGTCCCCTTCAGTGTCATAAAACCTGTCAACAGGTAGTGCACTGTAAGTTTGAGGGCCTAGACTTTCTCCTTGGTTGAAACCGAACCTGTGGACAATGTCCCGGTCGGACTCAGTGGGGGAGAAAAGAGCTATGGCCTGTGTTGGTTTTGTGAACAAGACTCGCCCCGAATGATGACTTGGGATCAAGTTTTCTGGGAGTCCTCCCAGAAATGGAATGCTTAGTTCAAAATCATGAAAATCAGTAGAGATCAACCATCCGAGCTGCGAGCGTTTTGGGATCAGTACCTCTTCTGTGCTCGTGTTACACACAGCGACAGTCGTGGTTCTGCCGTCGAGGGTCACTTGGCATGTGGCCTCCATGGACAGTCCTAAGTTGAAAAACATAGGAGATGGTTGAAAGCATGCCTGTTTTGTTCCAATAGCCTGTCCTTTCATGATGTGAATCATCACCGGCTTGTTCATAACCTGAGGTGGTACCACAGTGTTATGGCTGTTAGCAACCTGGCAGACCTCTGGAATGGTCTGTCCAGCCTTAAGGTTCTCTGTGGTTAACACAGGAGAGTCCTTCGTGGCTGTATCTAGTGACCACAGTGCATTGTTGCTGACGTCCACTCGGACACCTAATCTTACCAAAATATCGGAGCCTATGTAGGTTGCATGTGGTAAGTTCGGGACCACGAGGAACGGGTGATCCAGTTCTCGTTGGTTCCAGATTAGTTTAAGGTCAATGATCCCTTTAGCGGTCATTACCTGTTTATCGTTGGGGTCTAACGAGAAGCGGAAAGCCTTTTTGTTCATTCCGAGACCCAACTGTTTCTTAACCAAGGTTCCAAAGAAAGCTTGGCTGATCGCTGATTTCTCCGTCCAAGGGGACAGAACAGCATCATCGGTGTGGGATCCTTGAATCTCAACACCATTGACTACCTGTGGTAGGTAGTGTTCAGTGAGTGCCAACTGTTTCAGCTCGCAGAGTGGGCTCTCTTGTTGGGCCTCTACTGCCTCACCTGTAGTTGAAGGTTCATCCACAGGGATTGTGCTCTCGTCTGAGCATTCCCTTTTGCCTTCCGCGGTACCTGCCGTTAGACGGTCAGTGTTACTCTGTGTAGGCATATCGATCGGCAGTGGTTGACTCACTCTGGTCCACATTGACTGATCGCCATAATCTATAACCGCGTCGAAGCGGTTTATAAAGTCCTGGCCAACCAAAAATGGGCATGAGTCAACGGTGGACACGTATACCGGGTGGTATAGTGTCGTTACACCAATCTGCATGTGAACCATTGCTATAGCTGTTAGGGTTGTACTCGTCTCCGAGAGACCCTGCAAAACTATAGCACATTCTCTGAGGGGTATTTCCCTGTCAACACCGTTAGCGGCCAGCCGTAGCTCTTCTAACAGTGTGGGTGACATAACGGATATGTCTGCCCCACCATCCAAGAGGGCCTCTTTTCTGAGGACCCCTTCCAACGTGATGGACAGGTAAGCCTTCTTAGCGGGCCCCTTTCTGATAATGTCACACAGGAACTTACCAGGTTTTCTCTGACGTTTATCACGCCTACCCCCGACTGTGTGACCTTCATTTATCAGTACTGTTAGTGCAGACACACATGGGTCTGACTGTTCAGTTCGTGGCGAGCCACTTTCAGCGGTGAGTGAGCTTTCCCCCCCTTGCTCTGACGAGGGTTGCTCAGACTCCGTAACAATGAAGTCATGGTTACAGTCAATGTTTTGTTGACTGTCACATTCTGGACTGTCAATGATTTGACTGTCATTACCCTGATTGTCAGCAACCTGACCATCAGTATCTTTGTGACTGCCAGCAACTGTGGCATTGTTGTTATTTGTGTGCTCTGAGCATCTGTCAACGACAGTGCTGCACAATACTCCAGGCTTGTTATCCTTGCCTGTATCATCCAAATCTTTTAAAAACCGACGTAATTTCTCCATGTCCTCTGGGGACAGAGAATTACGGCCTTTCCTCTGGGACTTTTGCGACTTTTTTCCTGTCTCGGACTGTTCTGTTCGAGGGGTAGGAGGAGCAGGTCCACGGCTCGGGGGTCCCTTCCGGGACCACCCTGGTTTCGGGGGTCCCCTCTGGGACCGCCCTTGGTTCGGGGGTTCCTGCTGGGACCACCCTTGGTTATATGGGTTACCCCTGTACCCATAATCTGTACTCCTTGGACGCGCACCCCCCTTTTGATCCTTTTGTTCACCCTCCGTGTTTTGCCTGAGCCACCCTGGCTTCTTTCTCCAGCGGGTACCCCCACTTTGTGGTTTGTCGGGTTGAAAGGTCTGATTCTTTTCGCCTGTCGGTGGATAGGGAGCTGGTGCTCGCGTCCCTTCCAGTTCCAGCGATTGGGGTTCGACTCTCGCACTCGTGAACACCTCTACGGGTGTTCTGCATTCCATGCGGGCCTCGAAAACATTTACGGCGCATTGTTTCATTTCCTTGATGGTTTTGTCTCTGAAATTAGCCATCACTTGTACTGACTCTTTTATATCAGGGTGGAGGTTTTTACCGAAAAGGTATTTAAAACCTACTTCGTCCTCCATGCCCGGTTCATTGCGATTACCAAAGAAAGCCTGGAACATTCTCTGGTAATATGCCTGTGGATGCTCTTTCTTACCTTGCACGACCTTCTCGGCATCAGGGTAGCCACCAGGCCCCATGTTTGGAGTGAACTCTCGTATAAGAGTATCACGCAACAGTTTGTAATCTGTTTTCATGGCGTCTGGTTGGCGATCAATGAAGGCATATACAGGCCAGTCTGCGGTGAGCCTGATCAGTGCAATTTTATCCTCAGCAGTAGCATTTGGAAAATTACCCAGTTGGAAGTCAAGAGAGTCTAGGTAGGTCTTTGTATGGATTGAACCCAACGGCCCTGGCTCAAAGCGTTTAATGTATCTAGAAAGCTTCTGGAGTTCAGGTATTGGAATAGAAAGGTTAGCACCATTGCTATTCCCATTGTCCATCCTCCAAACCGAGCATTCAACATGTTGAAGATTTCGCGGTTCAAACTTTCAAACGCCGCTCAACTCCACCTGATTGGTTGGTGTGTCAACCAATCAGGGAGAGTCGGGGGGCAGAAGAGAGGGGGCAGTGGGAGAGTCCCTATGTGACGCGGAAACGAGGGTGCGCGCGCACTATGTGACGTATTGTTTGTCGGAAAAAAAAAGAAAAGACTCGCGAGCTCGTGGACTATGGAAGAGAAACTCATTGTAGCTGTGTGTTCGCGACAATTCCTTCACGACCAGTCAAGTCTGCTCGACAGAGACGGAAATAAAAGGCTCCTCGCCTGGCGGAGTGCACTCTGTATACCGGTAAGCTCCTCCCACACCCCGTCGCCACAGCAACGAAGCCGCCGCAACAATACAGTTTGGACAACACTGGGTAGCGCGTCCACTTCCGTGCGTGAGGAGCGTTTTCGGAGGTAAAAACGCTGCTCTGTGTGACCACACCATAACGAAGGGAGAAGCCGAAAGAAGAAGAAGACTGTACTTAAGTAGAATTTTGACATATTTTTACTTTACTTCGTTGTTTACATTTCAAGCAACTTTCACCTTTACTTCACTACATTTCCTCAATAAAATGTGTAATTTTACTTCAATACATTTTCCTTAACCATACTACAATTTAAAACTAGAAGAAATCTGATTGTGCAGTGCCTGTTTGTTCTCCCAGTCTGTGACTTCATGCGGCCACTTCTCTGGTGGAGAAAGTACTCAAACACTGTACTCAAGTAAAAGTACAAATAAACAGAGAAAATGTACTCTAGTGAAAGTAGAAGTACCATATTAATATTTTACTTAAGTAAAAGTAAATAAGTACTTGCTTTTAAAAATACTTAAAGTGCAAAGTAAAAGTATTTGCTGAATGTATAATGCAATGGTCTACAATACCATTAAGTGTGTGTATTGTATGTATATTTTCTATAATACAGGTGGTCCTCGATTTACGAACGAGTTTCGTTCCTACGCACCGTTCGTAACACGAATTTGCCGTAAGTCGGACACCACACGAGCCGCCACTTATACACGTACATGTACGGTACTGTATACTTACCAAGCACTTCGCCTATCCTAACACAGTACCCAACGTAATTATCAAAAAACACATAAATGTACAGTACTGTCAGAGTAAGGTGTGAGAACATGTTGATACTGTACATTTGGATAAATAAAAAAATATTAATTTCTTACTTTGAGCTAGTCAAGCCTGTCTCTGACTTTTAGCATGTTTGCTCGTTACACGCCCGAGCTCTGCAGCTTTGGGCTGCTTCACGCGGTCCAAACTGTTCACAGGAAGAACTGTTAGCATGTTAACTCCATACATAATGAAAGGAAAAAGAGTGAATGACTTACTGCGAGCCATTTCTCCACAGTGTCCATCCGTAAGGCTGCGCGCGTTAGCATGTTAGCCCTGCCAAAAGGCCACGCCGCGTTAGCATTTTAGCTCCGCCATTAGCTGCGCCCGTTAGCGTTAGCACCTCCAAAAGGTTGCCGTTGTCACAAATGGGTTTTTGGATTCAAAGACAGCCAGAGACAGGAGTGCAAAAAACAAGAACAGTTTTTATTAATTTACTGCTGGTAGCTGGAGAGATGGGTCAGGGTCCAGGTGGGAGTCCACTCTTCTAAAACAGTCAGGGTCGTTACAGTGGTCAGAGAGGCAGACAATATCCAAAGAGGGGCAGGCAAGGCAAAGAATCCGTAGTGCAGGCGTGAGGTCAAAACTAGGCAAGGTAATCCAGTCTGTGGCATGAAACAGGAAACTATGATGGCTTCAAAATCAGGGACCATGAGAGGTGTAATAATTCAGCACTGGTGGAGAGTGAGAATGCAGCTTTTAAAGGGTGCAGAGCAGGTGAACTAGCTGGCTGAACAGGTGAGTGGAATCATTGCTGATTGCTTGCGTGCATGCGTGGCATGGAGTGCAGGCTTGAGCTGGAGGATGGGTGATAGGCATTACAAAGCAGGGGAAGATAAACTATGACAAAAGGGGCTGAAAACAATTACAGGAGGGAGTGAGTGTGAAGGCAGGGCTAAAATGCTAACGCGGCGTGGCCTTGTGGGAGGTGGGTCAGCGGGGCCGCTGATCATGACAGCCGCAGCTGGTTGTCCGCATTTTAGCATGTTAGCTCAGTGTCCATCCAACATCTGAGCTGCCAGGCGGACATCGAGGCAAGCTCCCGGATGCCGCCCGTCGGCTCCGTGTCCCCGGTGGGGCGTTAGCATCCACCCGTCCATCCTACAACAAGGCTTGTTAGAATGTTAGCTCGTTGCTACTCCGGTCCGGCTCGCTGTCTGCTGCTCACGCGGTCCACAGCGTCGTTTTCCTTCGTCCATTCGCAAAACCACCGTTCAGCTCCAGCTCATGTATCAGTGCGCAGGAACCTCTGATTGGACACGGTCTGTCCGAAGCCGGCTGTAGAAGCCGGAGCTAACTGGCTAGACTGGCGGGTAGTCGGGCACTGCCAAAAACTGACTGCCAAAAACTGGCGGAAACTTCCGGAAACTTCGCAAATCGGCTTAAACAATATAATAATAATAATAATAATAATAATAATAATAATGATACTTTATTTATAAAGCCATTTAAAACAACCACAGCTGCTACAAAGTGCTGTACACATGAAATCAAGAACATTTAAACACTTTTTTTTCATATTTTTATTAATTATGATGCGTTCGTAACTCCGAATTGCCGTAAGTCGCGACCGTCGTAAGTCGAGGACTACCTGTACATTAATAGTGTTGAGTCATTTTAATGAACAATGCTGCAGATAATACATGTTTTTATTGTGTTTACTCTCTGTGACACAGTTCACACTTGGACTTGTGATTCTGTGTGTCAGTATTTCAGGGATGACATGCATAGTTAAATGTCAATAAGCAAAATAAGAAAGAGGAATGAGTATACCTTTGAACGTTTTTACTTAACACAAAGTAAAACCAAAGTGTTGTTTTAACTGCAGTAAACATGTTTAAGTAAAAGTTGGTGAACATTAATTTATTTGTATAGTTTATAGTTTTTTTAGGCTTTTATATTGTTTATTTCAATATCGAATTATATCGTTATCGACCGAAATTAAGAACTATATCGTGATAAAAAATTTGGCCATATTGTCCAGATCTATGTATACGTTATATAAATATTGCTCTTTCCCAACCAAACAAACTCCACAGGCATAGTTACCGGTAGTCATTTTACTTTGCTGAATACAGGAGCTGCTCTTCTACTGCTGCCTCAATCTGTTTTATTGGGTTGTTTTTACTGAATTCACTGAAATCACACAATAGCACAAACTAACAGTAACATGGTAAACCAGTAACTCTTGTTTTCTGTGAGGTCAAATTATTAATCTTTTCTATGGCATTTGGTTGGTGTGAAGAAAGCTCTATAACTTACATTTCAAGTCAGAAAAGTCATGTCAGACAGCAATGTAGGGCGCTAAAAATATATTTTTCTTCTTTCGGCTTTTCCCTTTTCAGGGGGCGCCATAGCGAGTCATCCTCCTCCAACCCACTCTGTCCTCTGCATCCTCTGTTCTCACTCCAACTACCTTTATGTGTTCTCTAACTGCATCCATATATCTCCTCTTTGGCCTTACTCTGTGTCTTTTTCCTGGCAGCTGCATTTCTAACATCCTTCTACCAATATACCCACTGTCCCTCCTCTGGGCATGTCCAAACCATCTCAGTCTAGCCTCCCTAACTTTATCTCCCAGTTGTTCATCATATGCTGTACCTCTGATTATCTCATTCCTGATCTTATCCATCCTTGTCACTCCTAAGGAGAACCTCAGCATATTCATTTCTGCCACTTCCAGTTCTTTCTCCTGTCTTTTTGTCAATGACACCGTCTCCAGACCATACAATATAGCTGGTCTCACCACTGTCTTGTAAACGTTTCCTTTGACCTTTGATGACACCTTTTTGTCACAAATCACTCCTGAAACTTTTCTCCATCCACTCCATCATACCTGAACTCTCTTTTTCATTTCTTTCCCACAGTCCCGATTTTCCTGGACAGTGGACCCCAAGTACTTGAAGTCCTGCACCTTTGTGACCTCTGCTCCTTGTAGCCTCACTGTTCCACTGGCCTCCCTCTCATTCACACACATGTACTCTGCCTTACTACGGCTGACTTTCATTCCTCTTCTTTGAAGTGCATACCTCCACCTCTCCAAGTTCTCTTCCACCTGTTCCCTGTTCTCATCACAGATCACAATGTCATCTGCAAACATCATAGTCCATGGGGATTCCTACCTGACCTCATCTGTTAGTCGGTCCATCTCCAGAGCAAACAAGAAGGGGCTCAGAGCAGATCCTTGATACAATCCTACCTCCAAATTGAAGCTATCTGTCACTCCTACAGTACATCTCACCACTGTCCTGCTGTCCTCATACATGTCCTGTACCAGTCTAATGTACCTTTCTGCCACTCCAGATTTCCCTATGCAATACCACACCTCCTCTCTTGGCACCCTGTCATATGCTTTTTCTAAATCCACAAACACACAATGGAGTTCTTTCTGACCCTCTCTGTACTTCTCTATCAACATTCTCAAAGCAAAGATGACAGCTGTGGTGCTCTTTCTTGGCATGAAACCATACTGCTGCTCACTGATAGTCACCTCTTACTTCCACAACTCTCTCCCAGATCTTCATCATGTGGCTCATCAACTTAATTCCCCTGTAGTTGTTACAACTCTGTATATCAACCTTGTTCATTGTCATAATACGTCTTTGGCTGCCCTCCTTAATAGCCCTACTAAAATTAAAAAATGCTTTACAATAATAATCTGGTTATTGGCAACACTATAAGAATTTGGAAACAGATACAGAGCTATATAAAAGCTCCGGCAGTCTACTTGGATGCTCCCATTTGCGAAAACCACTCTTTTGCTCTGGGTCTCAGCGATGTCGGTTTCCAGATGTGGATAATGAAGGGTATCCGTTTGGTGGAGGATCTGTCCGTTGATGGCACCCTTGCGTCATTTACTCAGTTGAGCTCTGTATAAGATGTTCCACGGTTGGGATTCTATCGCTTTCTACAGATTAGGGACTATGTTAGTAAAAATATATCAAATTTTAGAACTCTTACCAGGCACGAGACTCTGGAGGCAATAAATAAATTTGATCCGGTTAATTGTGGGGTAGTGTCATACTTTTACAGTATTCTCAATAATGCACCGGTAGACCTAACCAAAACCAAGAAAACATGGGAGGATGAGATGGGACAACAGATACCTGATGGTGTGTGGGAGGAAAGTTTGAAGAGTATACATGACTGTTCAGTTAATGCTAGGCATAATCTTATACAATTCAAAACATTACATAGACTTTATTATTCGAGAGAAAAATAGCACTTTTTATCCGAATGAGTCACCAACGTGTAAAGCTGTAACAGGCAACTTGCTCCACTCCTTTTGGTCATGTATACAGCTTCATACATTTTGGAAGAACATTTTTCATTTCTTTTCCACTACTTTTGGGAAACAATGGGATCCTGATCCCCTGGTTACAATTCTCGGAGCTCCAGGGTTTTTGCCCCATGGCCAATGAGAAAGCCAATTTCCAATGAGAAAGTTGCCCTTTTGTTTGGTATGGTGATTGCTAAGAAGTTGATCTTGAAGGTTTGGAAGAAGGACTTTGTACCCACATTTGAACAGTGGTTGGGAGAACTGGCAAACACATTGTCTCTGGAAAGATTGAGATATTACGAGGACAAAATGAACATGTTTGAGACAATATGGGACTCTGTACTAAAATCTATTCAACGACAAGATCGTAGTTGGCCAAAAGACTAATGTACGGTATTATATGAGCCCTTGCTCCCTGGTGTATTCTTAAAATTGTGTGTTTCATAATCTGGTGTATTTACCTTATGTTGCTTTGACTGTGTAATCTTTGTTATTTGATGTGCTGTTCTGTTTGGTTTGGGAGGGGTGTTGAAGGTACTGTAGTTTGTTCTATTCTAAAAATGCCAATTAAAAAAATCCTTCCGTGCATGCTCTGGAAGGCATGCTCAGTCCAGGAGCATGTTAGCTCCGTGTGGTAGTCAGGGAAAGTGGGCACCCTGTGCCTCATGGCTGACACGCGTGAGCGTGTCATTTGCTCTGCTGAAAGTGGCGGCCACTGAAGAGTGGCCGCCACTTTCAGCAGAGCAAATGACACGCTCACGCGTTGCGTAGCGCTGACGCATAATAGATGCCACTTAAATAAAGGTGTGACATGTTTATGGATTTTTCCAATTTATTGCCAAGAATTGGACAAAGCGACTTATAGAGAGGTGCAACTTTTCAGGTGGAAAATACGGTACTCTCTATCACTTCATCCATATCTTTCCAAAATGTATCTTTCTCCTCTCCAACACATCCAACCTGTGGAGCATACCCACTGACTATGTTTAGCATCAGACTTAAGGTGCTGAAAACATACTACCGGTAAACAAATTGCTATGATCATGTCCACAAAAGTACACTGCTTATCTTATAACACTGATCCTCCTGTTGCTTCTCCAAACTGGGGAAATGCTGCTCACCATCTACTGTAAGTTACATGCTGACCATCTGTAAGCACTTCAGGCAACCCCACTTTAAAAAATCCAAACTATCCCTTTAATTTAAAGTGAACTAAAACCAAAGTTACAAACATTGAAGAACCAGCTTGCGATGTAAAGAAATTTCTATTGTATTGTGTCATTGAACAGTTGGGGTTGAATATAGACTCAGTAGCCACTTTCTTACCTACATAATCTTATGTGGTTCAATGCAACAGCTCTACAACAACTGTTAGTTGATGATGTTCAGTTTACACTGTTCACAGTTGCACAGCCTTTTTGGATGTATGACACCGAGCTACCGACGTTCTGGGGGCCAAATGTGCTACCAAAGTCTCATCCATTTGAGGAATGTGGGTCATGCCAGCCGCCTCCATTCCCTCGACGTCCAGAAACTGAGAGAGAGGCAACATCAGAGGAGCCCTGGGCTCAGTCCAGGAGCATGTTAGCTCCGTGTGGTAGTCAGGGAAAGTGGGCACCCTGTGCCTCATGGCTGACTGTTACTTGGTGAAAAAATAGTTCCCAGCCAGCCTCGTTACCTGTTGTTGAGGCGGGGTTTAGGCCAAGTGATTCTCAACGCCTCCGCAGCTTTTCGACATAGCTCGAACAGAGTAGGGGTGGACCCGTCTATCTCTGTTTGACCTGCTACGGGACTCTGGGAGAAGTCCTCATCTTCTCCTTCTTCTTTGTTGTCAGCCTTATCGTCTGACAGCTTGCCAGAGGCTGTTAGCAACAGTTTGTCGGCTCTTAAGTCCCTCATGTCAAAATCTTGTCGCCCCATGGGGGCAGCAATGTCCATCTTTTCTTTGCTCCCGGTAGGACTGGAATGCGCCTTGCATGGCAGTCTGCCACTACCGGTGTATGAATAGGTGGATGGTTGGTATTGTAAAGCGCTTTGGGACCCCTCATAGAGGGCTGGAAAGCGCTATATAAATAAGCTCTATTTACCATTTGCCATTTTCCCCCAGTCCTAGGCACCGCTGTCCTCTATCTCATCTGCCTCCAGCTCCGCTGTGGGAGTGAGAGCCTCCGTGAGGAGCGGTTCTTGTGCTGTGGTGGAGTTGTCCATGGCCTTGGCCACAAAGTCCACACGCCTTCTTCGCACTACCTCACGCAGTTGGTTGCAGTGAGAGCACGTCTCGAGGGAGTCCAAAGCTGTCTTGGCGTGGACCATTCCTAGGCATATCGGACAGGCCTCGTGGGTGTCCGAAGCCGAGATGAAATAGCCACATCCGCAGGGGCAAGGCCGGGAGCCAGGGCTGGCTGGTCCGCTGGCCTTGTTCGAGTTTTTCAATTTTCTCTTGCCTTTCTCAGGAGCCATGGCCGAGAAAAAGTGTCGAGTTAGCAGTTAGCAAACGCTAAACGTGGTAAAGAAAATCCTCTCGCTGTGCTGTTCGTGAGGGTTAGCCTGTTAGCTCCGTAGCTAGCAGGCAGACATGTGGCACAGTTAACGTCCTGCTAAACTGGGAGATGAAACAGCCGAAAAAGACTTAAAAACTAAGTCGACGATACTAGGTTAGCGTCCGCTAAACGAAATGCTCGTAGGAAAAATCCTCAGGGACGCTCTGGGCAGGGAGCACGCTCACCTTCAGTCAAGCAGTTCAGCCACGCGAGGCGGAGTCCTGTGAAATTCAGGTGCTGATGCGAGGTGAAGTGCACAAAGAGCATGAACGTGGGGCGTCAGCATCTTTTATGAAAGGGGCGAGGCCTCCTTGCTGACTCTGACGCCCACTTGCCTTAAAAGGCGTGATTGTATTGCTTCAGGTGAACCGCACGGCAGCGCAATTCCCATAGTCATGTGTTGCACCGAAGTGAACCTGACAAGGGAACTAGAATTTTGAGGTAAAATAACATGTAGTTCTTTCTTAACAGTAACATCACAAAATATTTTGTATCATAAATTTTCAGGAATTTATTGTTTCAGTTGATTGAATTTACCAACAACATGGACTGTACATTCACATAAAACATGCTAAATCTTACCGTTATCACATTTTATCTGCTCCTTTTCAAGTTGAAGATTTAGAAGACTGTGTCCAATTTTACTGTGTCCAGTTTTTCATAAGGATACACAAATTATTGAATGTTACGGTTTTTGTATGCCTTATCTAAACAATTTATAATGATGTCAAGCACTTTTATTTCCTACTTTTACTTGACTTTTGGATGACAAGCTTTTTATGATGGCAATTATTGTTTTAATACTTTTTTTACTTGAGCCAAGCTTGATGACAAATTGCACTTAAAATGTTCTTTGCAGCAGTTTTCTGTAAAAATTTAATATATTGGAACATTAAAATGTTTTGTTTTTCTCCTCTTTTGTAATATATAGTGTTGTATTCAATACAATTTGAAGATCAAAAAAGTACTTAATTACATTAGAGGAAATGTTATTACTTATTTTAACAAAATAATTCAGTGGCGTTCTGTCAAGGCCTGCAGGCCTTCTCTGCTGGCCTTAAATGATTTAAAATTTAAAATGTTTATTTTTATTATATTTTGTCCATGGATACATATTAAATAATTCATTGCTATTCCTTTCATTGCTAGTTACGCTGCTTCCAGACGTGCATTTTTATATTTAAGCATTTAACCAATCACATTTCGGCCACTACTATTTGTTGCCAGGGTCAAAGAAAAATGCCTGGAAGTCTTCATAATCAGTTCTGCAAGCCCTGTAGAAATGTCAACCAAACTGTTGCTTCAACCAATCAGATTTTGAGTTGGCGACACCTGATGTCTATGGGCGACACCAAAAGCCTTCTCTGTTACACTTACGTTTTCCGTACGCCGTACTGAAACGTCAGCGTATTCACACGCTTTGATTGGATAGTCAAAGGATGTACTACCCAGAGCTAGCAAACTACTGTACATCTTTTTTTATTTTTATATTCTTTATTAATTTCAAAGTTCAAACATCTGTAGCAAGCTACAAGATATTGTTGTGTTGATTTAATAACTGGATGTATTCTGTGAACAAATACTCAGGATTTTTGGTGAGTAAAATGTTGCTATATTTCTAAATAATATTGCAAATCAGCTGGATTTAAAAAAGAGTTTTGCTGTGTCAAGCGTGTGCACTACGCATGTATTTAAAATTTAACAAGATAATAACTTTAAAATATATTTGTTTGCTGACGTTATAGTAAAAGTGTGTCTGAGATAAACTTTTCTTTTAAAAATGAATGTAATTTTGAATTGCTGAATTTAAATAGGTTTGCTTTGACCGGTCTTTGCGTGAACGCACGCTGCTAAAACCTTCATCTCTTTAAAATTTAACAAGATAAACACCTTAAAAATATATTTGTTGCTGACATAATAGTAAAGATTTGTCTCAGCTGAACCTTTCTTAATAAATGCACTTTTGATGGTTAAAACATGGCAAAATGAAGCAGACGTAATAAAGCAGCTTTAAAATTACTACACGCTCACCCGCCCATAATGATGAAAGAAACACCTATTTATTTATTTATTTTTATTCAAACTCGTTGAATTTTTCTTCCTCTGTGTCGCTGGTAATACTAATAATAATAATTAATAATTAATTCAATTTATAACGCACTTTTCATTACTAAAAATCTCAAAGTGCTACACATATATTGAATGCTACACATACTGGTGAAGAGTTTTGCCAACTCCTGAGGTAACAGGTAGTTGATGCTGCTCAGAGAACTGCCTCCTCTTCCTCATCCACGTCCACGTCCAGTAAACATCCTGGCCTTCCTGAACCTCGACTAGATGGATTCTTTTCTGACTGAGGTCCACGCTTTATCCATCCATCCGAGGACCTGCTGGGATGTCGCGTACATCTGTCCTATAGCCGTGAAGCTGTTGCTCTCCGTCCACCATCACTCCTCCCAAAGGTGGCGCAGAGCTGCTTTGAAACTTGTTCAAGCCTCCCAGGGTGATGGTAGGAATGGAGTTAAACACTTTAATTTTATCTTTACACTACAGCATGATGTACGCGTACACGCTGTCCATCCAGCATGACTTTTTTTCTCTAAAATATCCGTACACATTCAGGCACACCGGTAATCGTCAAAAGCCTAGAGGGTCCCTAGTGTCCAAAAGTGCTACTGCTCCATTTTTCCCCCCCATCAGAATGAATGGAAGGTCATATATCAGCCAAAAATTGGTCTAAAAATATGGGGGAAATAGTTATTGAGGGTTGGATTGATTCAGACGGAGCACTACTGAAGACCTAAGTGTGAAATGCAAGGCCTACCAGCCACTGCAAAACATAAGTAGCTTTAAATGTTATATTAGTTATTTGATTCATATATTTATGTAAATATAACTTAAAATGGTAATTTTATACAACTATCACTCTTAACCCGAACTAGTTGACTTAACTAGAAAATTACGTGGAACCCCATTGCCTTAAACCATTCTAGTTTTTACACAAAGAAGACTACTAAAATGGATTAGTTTTATATTCTTTATTCATTTCAAAGTTCAAACATCTGTAGCAAGCTACAGATGTTTGAACAATTGATTAGTTCATATAACTAATCAATTTTATTCATTCAAGTTTATTTGATCAAGGACAGCACAATAAACTATGTTACATGTTAAAAAACGAAGCAACCATTGTCTTGTACAAAGGTTTTCTAGCCACAGGCTAATTTGCAAACCCAGTCCTTGGTTGGACTTTTATATAAAACAGTTAAAATACAATTAAAATGTAATTAAGATTAAACAGTTCCTTCACACACAAGCCTGCTACTCTGACCCCATGGGGTTCAGTGTTCACAGATTTGGTTTTGTTTCAATTAATTTTTCACCAGGGAATTAAAAACTCTAAGATCAGTTAATGTTTTTATTGCTGATGGTAAACTGTTCCAGATATGAGGACCTTTAAATGAGAAGAAACATTGACCAAATTATGTTTTGTATTTTGTAGGTTTACAGTCTCCATCAACTGCACATCTTGTTGCAGCTCCTGGGCTGCTGACTTTTAAAATCATTCTGCTCACCAGCTCAAGGACAAGACAATGAATACATTTGAAAGTTAATTTTAAACAAGAAAATTTAAAAAATTTGTCAAAGCTTAATAATTTTTATTTATCATTTATTTTACAGTGGTGCCACTTGAGTTTTTGAGTTTTTGGTCTAGAACTTTCAGTGCTTGTGAAAACAACATCCTCATAGGTTTTAAAGCTGATTTAGTTGCTTGGCTCGGGACAGTGACACAGTATGAGAAATGAGACATAACCATGGCATGAAGATACAACTGAGCAGATTTTCCACATAAACTAGATCTTATAAGACAAAAATAATTTATATTTATCTTAATGGTTTTAAACACTTTCCTAATGTGAGCCTCAAAGTTAAGGTGGGAATCTAACATGACACCCAGATATTTAAACTCTTCCACTTTTTGGATTTGCTTTACACCTGATAGTGAAACACATTGAGACTGATTTATTGCAGTTCAGAGTCAAACTGTGATTTTTGCCATAACCTTCTTTATGGGGACTAGGAAGTAGGCGGTACCAACCATATTTGGAAAAAGTGTGTGAATTATAATGAGGTGCAGTAACACTCTGAAACCTCATGGGACAGTATCGGGTCACACACACACACACTTAAGTGACGGAAAAACATGTGTTATGGGATTTTGCTAAAACTTCACCAGCACCTTTAAAATGGCTTATACAGTCATTTAAAACGATAATCCTTATGGGGACTAGCTTTTAGGTCCCCACGAGGAATAGGTCCCCATAACGTGACTGTGTAAACAGACAGAAGTCCCCATGAGGTAATAGAAACTAGAGCACACACACACACACACACACACACATGTTTGTCAATACGCTTTAGCGGGACTTTTTCGCCAAACCCGCCCGGTGGTGGTTTAGGGGGACTACCGCTTCCTGAGGTCCTAGCGACCTGGGGCCAAGCTCAGAGCGCTGTAAAAAAATCAGAAAAAAAATTGGGTCACTTTAGCTTTCAGATAGGAGCTTCACAGCATTTTTTTACAGTGCCCTGAACACCCAGACTCCAGTGTGGTTTACAAGGACCTTCATAATGTGGTTTATGAGGACAAAACAAACATTATGGGGACTTTAAAGGGACAATTATGTTGCATTTAAACTCCGTCTACTTAACATAAAATTAACATAAAACACACAAATGTGACAGGACACTGCATTAGGAGAACTGCTTTTATTAAACAAAAATTGGGCACATACTTTATTTATATTAACTAACAAATCTACAAATGTTTCAAATAAAATAAAACTGAAATGTTTCAAATAAAATAAAACAAAAACTTAAATTCTGGTGACATATTTACATTATTATAAAACATATTAACATTATATACACATTTCTAAAACAAAATTTTACTTTTTCTACAGGGTTCATCACAACCCAATGTAAAGTACAGGTGATCCTCGACTTATGAACGACAAAAGACTTCTGAGATGACATATTTACATATTATAAAACATAAACTTTATAAACATGAACATATTTCTCAAATTCAAGATCTTTTTTATTGAATTTTTCATTTTTTTTCTTCAAACAACAACAACAACAATGATCTTATCTGTGGACAGAAGCCACTCAGTATCTTGCAAAGTAGAGGCAAAATGCTCTCTAAAACAGTCATCAGAGTCACGGTCATAAAATAGTGTAAGATTTAAAGGATCTGGAGGGGGAACATAGGGTCGTAGAGCATCAAGCCACGGCTTCCAAGACAAGTACGCAGAGTAGATGCCCAGTTGTTGTGTGGTTTCAGGGCGTAGCAAGGCCCAGTAGATGTCAGAGACCTCCTCTTGCGTTGGTTTAAGCAGACATTTTGAGGCTGGAGAGGAAGAGGATTGTGAGCAAGTCCAACAAGTCCCATTGGGCAGAGTGACCTTAAGCCCAGTTGGTTCGCACAAAATGGTCGCCCCCATCTTTTTCAACAAGTCTCTACCCAGCAGGTTTACCGGTACATCCTTGGACAGAACAAAAGGATGAGTCAAAGACTGCGGTCCTGCTGTGATTAGGAGAGGTTCAGTTAAATGCAGTTTTTGTTGCACCCCAGAGAAGCCTACCACTGACACCGTGTCAGATGTGGCGTGTTCAGAAAAGTCCAGGTCATTCAACGTGGAGTATGTGGCACCTGTGTCCACTAAGAAGGACAAGTCTTTGTTCATGACCTTCATCCGTATCATAGGGTCTACACCTCCCCCTATGGACTGGTTTCTCTGTGGGGTGTGTCATTGCTAGTAGGAAGAGTTGGACCCTGAGTCTTGGGCCCACTCTCTTTGTAGAGCCGGGTGCTGGCCAGCTGGTGCCATCTGTGAGTTAGGAGCTAAGTGAAGGCGTCCTTCCCTCTGTGACTGTGCTTGTTTGTAAAAACAGTCGCGGGCCCAATGCCCTGGCTTCTGACAAAAATGGCAGACATCTTGTGCTCTGTTTCCCTGCAGGTTACCTCGGCTATAGCCCCTGCCCCGAGCTCTTCCTCCTCTCCTCCACTGCCCCCTGACCGGACCCTGAGATGATGTATTGTAATATGGCTGGGGTGCTGTGTGTTGCTGTGGGGTGGTAATCATACCTTCCTTCCCAACAACCATCTGTTTGGACTCTTTCTTTGATTGCACCACATCTCTAACCTGCTTTAGTTGTAACTTCAGCAGTTGTGTTTGCATATCTTTTAGATCAGCTTAGCTTTTCACTTCCTCATCTGCAGCTTCCTGCAGATGATGAATGAGGTGACGTTCCCATTTTTCTGCGTCTGCAGTGGGAAGGTCAGGATTTGTTTTCATTGCTTTACTGACAGCTGTGGGAGTGGTGGCGCAGAGGTTAAGAAGGTGAGCTTGTGATCGGAAGATCGCCGGTTCAAGCCCCGGTACCGACAACAGCAAAAAGATGTGGGTGGGACAGTTGAAGCGGTCACACCTGTCTCCACCCTCATCTGCCCCACTCTGGGCCCTTGAGCAAGGCCCTTAACCCACACCATCTGCTCCCCCGGGAACCCTACATATGCTCTCTGCTCCACACAGAGAGCTGTGGTAGCTCGGTGGTCTGTGGTTGTGTCAGGAAGGGCATCCGGCGTAAAAACAATTGCCAAGTCTTCATGCGACTAGTTCGCTGTGGTGACCCCTAACGAAGGGAGAAGCCGAAAGAAAAAAAAAAAATAATAATAATAATAAAATAAACTGACAGCTGCTGGAACACCATCAAGGATAGCTTGTCTAAAGAAATATCTCTGTCCCGCACCTTGTCCGTGGCAGTGAGTTCTATCATGCCATTCTTGCTTACACTGATCTAGATAAACTGTTGGGTTCTGTCCAGGTTTCCAATAAAACTTAGGCACCCCTGAACCCTCTGGGAGCGGGTAAGCCTCTCTAAGGGCTCCTGCAAACCTGTGTAAGTGATTTGTCATGGGTTCTGATTCGAGAACTGCACGATTCCAGCCTGTTGCCCATTCCAATTCATCCATCCTGGTGGAAGTTACACATCTTCCCAACAAAGCTCTCACATCCCCTACTGCCAATGTGATCCCTTTAGTGAGGCTGTCTACTGCGTTCAACCACTTGCTGCCCCTTTCAGTTAGCGGGAGCAATTTCTCCACCAAGGCCTGAATGTCTCCCAAAGCAAAAGGTTTGTACCTGACTTGTGTACCTGCTAGGAGCAAGGGATAGCTGCTGTTTGAAAGAGGACAATTATCAAACCCTTACGTCTCCTCGTGCTCCATAAGACTGGATGTACTTGGGTGTACTGTCACAGAAAGTGGTGTACTGGGTGTGGTGGTGTAAAGGGGAAGTGGTGTACTGGGTGTGGTGTGTAGAGGGGAAGTGATGTACTAGTGGTTTCCATCCGATTAGATGGAAGAGATGTTATAACATCTGAAGTGATCCGTAGAGGGACTTCAGCCAAGGAGGGATTCCTGGGCCTTGATGTGTTGTGGGGTGTCAGATTTAACATTCTGTCAGTTAATTCAGGCCTGTTTCCCCATCCAGGGGCGTCAGGAGGAACATATCCTTGCCCTGATGTCTCACTTAAGGTGAGCGAGAGGGGCCCTGGGGCCACCGGATGGTAAAACGCCGCCTGTGACGTTGGTGGTGTTATGGAGCTGGCAGCTACCTTTTGGGACGCAAGTGTTTTTATGAAGTCTCTGAAATCTGATGCGCTCACTGATCCCACCTAATCCCTAGTAACCAGATTCTCTGATGTCACGAAATTCTCTCGCTCCAAAGTGGGAGGAGCTTCCTCTATCTTCACTACGTCCCTTTCTACATGGTATATTGGGTACATGCTTTTGGCCTGTGGTGCTGATGAGGTGCTGCTGTGGTGGAGGCTTAAGACTTCCTGTTTTCTCACTCTTCTCCATAGTCAGTAAATGTAACACCCCCTATGCTATTAGAACCAGTTTAAACCACTCTTTGCAACTGTTGTCTGATGTAGTCAACAATTTTCTATATTTCCCTTTTTGTAAGGCATTGGCCTCCTTCTTTTGCTTTTCAAACTCCTCTGTTTCTTCTTTACACTTCCTTATTCTTTCCCAAATTAAACTCACCATGTTACTTTTGCCTGTTTTGTCATTTATTTCCTCTATTTTTTTAGAGAGCTGTTTTTCCTGTTTTTGTACTGCACTGATATGTTTATTGCTTGTTTTATAATTTTTATTTGTTCTTCTATTGGTTTAAATGAGGCGCTCTCGCACTTCTGGCTAAAATTGCCCTCCATTTCAGTTTTTATGTCTTTGCTCATTCTCACAGTCAAACACGCATACACCACACAGCTATTAATCTTTATTGTCACAGGAACCAGGACTCAGTGAATACACGGATGCCTCCCACAAAGGAAGTGTCAAGACAGACTGAGCGTTCCTTTCAGCGAGCCAGCCCGTCCTGAATCTTTTTCCGTGTACCCCTCCGGAACTTTTTTCTTTTATCCTTCCCACACACTCACGCTGGCCTTATGTTCAACAAGACATTCAACATGTAAAACTGACCAGCTCACGCTGACCTTATGATTCACAGGGCAAACAACATTTAAGACAGACCAGCTCAACAAGGACGCGAGACTCTGACACGAGAAAACTTCAGCAATGAAAAAAAAAATTTTTTTTTAGAACCTTTTGAGTGTAAAATAAGATTGGTATGTGTTGACTCCTCACAGGGCAAGAAACCTCATTAATTTAGAACATGAAAAAGATTTAGTATTCTGTGACTAATTTTATTCTATTTTTTAACTGGTCCAGGTTTGGAACTCTATCGGATTATTTTATCAGCGAAAGTCAGCGCGTTTACTTCAAAACTCTCACCCTAGTCCCGCACTTTACTTATTTAGTCTCAACTTATAAGTAAGTCTAAATTGTCACTGTTTTAAGCTAGCCACTAACCTAGTAAGTTTACAGTTTTTAAACTTGGTCTCAGAGTTGCAGGAACGGCGGCGGATAAATTATTTATTTATCCTAGAACCCCGAATCCCTCTGTTACAGAAGCCCGTCGGCTTCTGGGTGGCTCGACCACTGCGTATTTTACCTGGGACTTGGGTATTATTATTTTACTTTACGTATAAAAATACTTACTTGTTTTATTTCCTTATATTACTGGAGTCCAACACACTGAATCAAATTTTCCTATAAAAATTCCAATCACAGATTTCGTTTAAACAGGAATCTGCTTACCTTTTTAGTAGTGGTGACCGGTCACTGATGAGTGTTCTGGACTCGTGCTGTCCCTTCCTGTCCGCGTGCAACCAATCTCGGTGGGACCTCCAAATTGTTGGCGTTGTTTTCTTATTCGCCCCAAATTCGTTGTTTGGTTTTACTTTGGATCAAAAAAGGAGAGATACACTGAAAACACGACAGACGCGCACTTTAAAGTTCCAAAAACCAGTTTAATTAATCATAAGTTTAAAAAGTCACAAAATACATTTGTTCTATTCCAAAAAGCCATTATATTTGATTAAAATAAGATGGCAGAGAGATAGAACGAGAGAGAGAGAGAGAGAGAGAGAGTGGAGAGTAAGAAAGAGAGAAAAAGAGAGAAAACACATTGAAATGCGCATTTCAAGGGAGACAAGGCCATACAACCTGATAGTTGCTCCCTCGTGGCTTGCTTTCTGCGTTGTCTGCCAGTGGAGGAGGGAAACTCATGTTTTATACCCTTCTCTGGGCGTTGCCTCTCTCAACAAATAAGAAAAGTTCTGCTTTGTTCTCTTGTAGGGTGTTGCCTGCCTTAACCAATAAGAGCAGGTTTGCTTTGTTCTCTTGTAGGATGTTTCCCCCTCTCAACCAATAAGAAGTTCTGCTTTATTCTCTTGTCCTCCCCCACTGCCAGAAAGCTTCTGTTCTGGTCTACCCAGGCCTCAGGGGGTTTCAGCTTACTCTGGTTTCCATAGGATTGAGGGGGGGAAGGGCACTGACACATACTCTCCGACCAAAACTAAATATACAGCAATGCTGAGCACCCACAAATCACACACACACTAGTAGACCACCAAGTGACCAATCAGTGCAACTGGACACCAAACCACACCAAAGACACACATAGATTATGGCTGTTCTGACACTCCCTTACTGAGCAAACATGCAGAACCAGAGAGTGGCTTTCAGTGGACTTCTCCTCAACAATATATCTGCAAAGTCATAAAACTGACAGACAGAGAGGACACAAACTGCATCATTTGAAAACCCCTTCTGGTGGAATAAAAACACGAAGAATAAAATATATTTTATTTCATAACAGGTGCTACATTCAGTCTCATAAATAGCACCCTCTCACAGTGGATCAACCAGTTTGCTGATGACAGCCAAAATCAGGTGCTCACATGATCAAGGAGGACCTACAAACTGGTTGATCCACTTTCACGGACAAGGGACACTCATTTGAGGATGAAAATGTGCACATTTTGGACCGAGAGCACAGATGGTTTGAGAGGGGTGTTAAGGAAGCTTTGTATGTTAAGAGAGAAAAACCTTCTCTTAACAGAGGAGGAGGTCTGAGATTTCAACTTTCCAAGACTTACAACTCAGTTTTGGGGCTGATTCACAAACGTTTTACATCGGATGGGAGCAGAGGTGTCTTGTCTGTGAATTAGACTAGCAAAGTTTGTTGAGAAACCTCTGTTGTTGGGCTGTGAGGTGTTTTTTGTCAATTTACATACAGTTGTTGTGTCTGCTGTCAGAGACTTCAAGGGAACTCCCTACTGTTAAGGTGTGATCTGTCAATTTACATGTATGTGTTACCTCAGCTTGCAATTTACATATGATGGTGCGTGACTCCTGTTATAAATCCACACGCACACACAGTCTGGTTCATTGAATTGATAAAGCTTTTCGGATGAGAAGCGAAACGTCTTCTGTTACAAATAAAGTCCAGTTGATCTTGAATTGAACGCCTTTTTGGTTGATCCACTGTGAGCGGGTGTTATTTATGAGACTGAGCTGAATGTAGCACCTCACACTGAGGAAATCTTTATTTATAAGACTGAGCTGAATACAGCATTACAGCATGCAGTCTCCAGTCTATCACAGGGACACGTGGACAAGTCACCAGTCCATCATAGGGACACTTGCACAAGTCTCCAGTCCATCACAGGGACACGTGGACAAGTCACCAGTCCATCACAGGGACACCTGGACAAGTCTCCAGTCTATAACAGGGACATGTGGATAAGTCACCAGTCCATCACAGGGACAACTGTAATGGTCTCCAGTCCATCACAGGGACACCTGGACAAGTCTCCAGTCCATCTCAGGGACAGCTGGACAAGTCACCTGTCTATCACAGGGACATCTGGACAAGTCACCAGTCTATCACAGGGACACATGCACAAGTCTCCAGACCATAACAGGGACACGTGGACAAGTCTCCAGTCCATCACAGGGACACCTGGACAAGTCTCCAGTAGAGCTTCAATGGTGAAGTGGATCTGTCTTATTCTCTCACTGAGCAACTTGTTTTGCGCTTTCAGGAGGATTCCTTCTGCTCTGTGTCCTTTGATTGTGGAGTTGAGTTTTAAACTGCTGGAGGTGAGTTTTTCTTGTCTGCATCTCAGACTGAAACGAAGATGGTTCCTGTTGTCTGCAAACTTCCTTGACATCTTCACAAACTCCCGCACTGCTTTTGGTATCCTTCCCAAAATGCTTAGCAATATGATGGTGAAGATTCTCAGTCATCTAGCACATGATAAAATCAACAAAAGGCGTTCAATACAGAAACAACTTGACTTTATTTGTAACAGAAGACGTTTCGCTTCTCATCCGAGGAGCTTGACACAACCTGAGAAAAATGAGCTGCCAAAAGGACTGAATTTTGCCAAACTGTTTGACTCTCACCATCCACTGGAATACAAACTCTC
>JBBPBX010000077.1:14032-61584 GCA_038048925.1 Garcialebias charrua | reverse complement strand
TGCTCCCGGTAGGACTGGAAAGCACCTTGCATGGCAGTCTGCCTCTACCGGTGTATGAATGAGTGTATGAATGGGTGTATGAATGGGTGGATGGTTAGTATTGTAAAGTGCTTTGGGGCCCTTCATAGGGGGCTGGAACGCGCTATATAAATAAGCTCCATTTACCATTTACCATTTACATGGAGATGTAGTGAAGAGGAGGATCTGAGAGAGCGTGATGGGATGGAGATTTGTAGGAAGTCAGATCAATAAGGAGGGTTAAGGTTGTGGATAGCTTTGAACGTGAGAAGTAGAATTTTGAAGATGGATGCATGATTTAACCGGGAGCCAGTGGAGCTGCTGTAGGACAGGAGTGATATGGTTATAGGAGGAGGTTTGAGTGATGACACGGGCAGCTGAGTTCTGGACCATCTGTAGCTTGTGGAAAGATTTGTTAGGGAGGACATAGAGAAGGGAGTTGCAGTAATCGATACGGGAAGTCACAAGACTGTGCACAAGGATGGCTGTGGAGCGGGGTGTGAGAGAAGGACGGAGACGGTTAATATTTCAGAGGTGGAAATAGGCATACCGAGTAACATTGTTGATGTGTGAAGTGAAGAAGAGAGTGGTGTTGAGGATGACACAGAGACTCTTGACCTAAGGGGAGGGGGATAGCAGAGAGTTGTTAAGGGGGACGAAAAGATGTTCTGATTTTGAAATAAAGTTTTTGGTGCCAACGAGAATGATTTCTGTTTTGTTACTGATTAGTTGAAGGAAATTGTTAGAAAACCAGTGATTTAGCTCATTGAGACATTCGGTGAGGATGGAGGGTGGGTGGGTGGAGTTTGGTTTTGATGACAAGTAGAGCTGTGTGTCATCAGCATAACAGTGGAAATGGACGCCGTCGTTGCGGAAGATGTGACCCAGAGGAAGGAGGTAAACGATGAAGAGGAGGGGTCCAAGGACAGAGCATTGGGGGACACCCGTGGAGACGGGGGAAGACTGGGAATGGAAGGATTTAATCTGAATGAATTGAGTGCGGTCAGAGAGATAAGAGTTGAACCAGTCTAACGGGGTACCTGAGATGCCAATGGAGGTTAGTCTGTTAAGGAGTATAGAATGACAGATGGTGTCGAAGGCAGAATTTAAATCAAGAAGAATGAGGATAATAATAATAATAATAATGAATTCAATTTATAACGCACTTTTCATTAATGAAAATCTCAAAGTGCTACAAAGTGCAACAGAATTAAATGTCAATAAAACAAGTAATAAAACAAGTAAAATCAATAACAGTATCAACTAAGATCAAAAGTAGAATCATGAGGAGGTAGAGTATGCTCGGTTGAAAAGAAAGGTCTTCAAGCCGCTCTTAAAGTCAACCACAGACTGTGGGGCTCTCAGACAGTCAGGAAGAGAGTTCCACAGGCGGGGGGCAGCCACACTGAAAGCCCGATCTAGGAATGGTCCTTAATTTGGTTCTCAGAATGTGAAGGAGATGGACAGAAGACCAGAGTCAGTAGCAAGAAGAAGGTCGTTAGTAATTTTTATTAGAGCTGTTTCGGTGCTATGGTGGGGACGAAAACCGGATTGAAACTCTTCATAAATGTTATTGTTGGACAGGTGTGAGTGAAGTTGACTAGAAACAACTTTTTTCAAGAACCTTGGAAATAAAGGGCAGATTGGAGATTGGACGAAGATTACTGAAGTTGGTAAAGTCAAGACCTGGTTTCTTGATGATGAGGGTGATGTCAACAGATTTGAAGGCTATGGGAACAATGCCAAAGGTTAGGGAGGAGTGGATGATGTTAGTGATGATAGGGAGCAGAGACAGGAGACAGGATTTAACAAGAACTGTAGGAAATGGATCAGGTTGACAGGATCTCAGCCTTTAAAACCTTGCTTCCTCACTCTCTGCTCTTTGAATTGAGAAAGCTTCTTCGATGAGAAGCAAAACGTCTTCTGTTACAAATAAAGTCCAGTTGTTTCTGTATTGAACACCTTTTTTATTTTATCATGTCCTGGCTGACTGAGAATCTTCACCAGCATATTGCTCAGGAGAGTCAACTGGTTTGGTTACAAAAAAATTTTCAGAGTATTTTTTCTTTGCGTCTCTTCTTATGGGGTGGTGGTTTTGAAGATAGGCTTGTGGATGGCGTCTCCTCACTCATGGACTCAAAAGAAGTTTAATCTTCCTCTTTTGTAGGATGATAGTCCAGATCTTTTATTTTGTCATCAATATCGCTCAGATCAGCATCAGAATCTTCAAGTTGGTCTGGTATCGGAGCCTGAGATTTGTGTGTCCTTGCACCATAAAAGGTTTTGCTGTCCATCTAGTATTTGTTGGTAAAATTGAAGAAGAACAATGTTAAAATGTAGGCCTATGTATCAGTTAAGAGGTTGGAATATGTCAGCATAAATCAATAAGTGATATATTAGTTTTGTGTCTATGCCATTATGATGAATAAACAAATCAGCCGTTTGGTAACATGTGTTTTTAGAAACACATTTGACCGTCACAACATTTTTTTCACCAAAATATTACTACCGTTATACAGTATAATGTTTAGTAAAACCTCTGACATTGTACTATGTTGAAAAATATGCTTGCCTTTAAGATTTATGGCACAAAAAAGCCTCACTTTGTTAGCATTCTCATCTCATGCTAACTTCCTGTGAGGAAGGTTCTTGAACAGGTCAACGTGTTAATGACACAGTTCCAGCTAATAAATGTAAAAAAGCTATCTGAGCTAAATGGAGCTATCTTGACATTATGTAATTCAAGTTATGTTATTTAAATGATGATGTGAAACATCGCATGTTATTAAAGTTGAAAATTAAGACATCAAGTTAATTTTTTATTTATTTATTCAACACCACAAACAGTATGTCACACAAACACTGATAAGAACATTGAGCACACTATTTAAAAACACAATACCCGAACTGTAATCTACATGAACTGGACACTTCCTCTTTGTTGTCATCCTGGATACTGATGCCATGTTGTTTATCTGGCTTGAAAAGGCTTTCACTCTTTTGCTTATTGTAGCTAAAAACATTGAACGGATTGGAAAAAAGAACTGAAGAGAATTTCAAATGAATAGTCGCTCCAACATCTCACTTCAACGCCCTCCTGCACTACAAAGATGTAAGCTCGTTCAGAACTGGGCTTCTCATTGCAAGACAAATAAAAATAAAATCTCAGTTGGTTGTTGTGTAACAAAAGTAAACACAAGCAAACATTAATAACGTAGATTTATGTGCTGTAGCATTACTATTGATTATCACCAGAGTAGGAAGCCCAACGTCATCATCATCAGTTCTTGTCTGTTCAGCATCTGGTGTGGAGTTGTTAAGAGGAAGCGGTCCCGATTGGCGTAAAATCCATTGGCTCGTATCCAAAACCCATCCAAAATCTAGCGTTAACTTGTTAAGTTGTTGTTAGCTGGGCTTTCAGCCCAGAGGAAAGTCCTTACTGAGAGCAGTCCCAGGCAGCTCACACTTGCATTAGGTGAATGTGCAAATATCACAGCGCTAGTTAATGACCAGGCATGACAACTATAGTGGATTCAGGGGGTTCATTTAAACACCAAAAATATGCAGTGTCAACGTAGATTATTTCCTCAAATCAACATCTGAAAAAACCTATGTTTCCCCCCACTGTGTCTGTGTAAATGGGATCTAAATCAGTAGCCAGGGAGATGTAATAGGCTCTGTGCACCAGCGTCGTGAATCACTTCCGCATTGACCGGAAAGGTTTTTTCCAGCTTCCGGTCTAATCCCCGTTATGGCTTTTTCTCGGTGTTTACATGAGCTGCCCAAGATGACTGTCAGCGTTGTTCCTCGTATCGTTGATGCCTGGTCCCCTGCTCCGACAAGCAAACGTAACAAGGGATTTAAATTGCATATCTCAAGTTTCCTGCACAACTACGAGGGTAAGTAACGTTAGTTTGATCGTTGTGTTGTTGCTACCTGTTAGCGGCTAACGTTAGCCTATTAGCAACGCGATCTTTTTCAGAGTCAGAGTCAGAGAGAATTTATTGTCATTTGCACCGCATGTAGTACATGTGTTGAAAACGAGATTATGTACACAGGGTCCCAGTTACATCCAACAACAAATGCAAGAGAAAAACAATAATAACATCTAGGATTAACTAAGAGAGACATCAGCTAGTAATACACTAAGCCCTAATGTAGTAGAAAAACATCATTATAAACAGCAGCACGAACATGAGTCATTATGAGCAGATGGTCACAGATGAACGCAGCAACAAGAAACAGATCAGTATCAACATGATGTGACATTTTGCAGTGTTTATTCTTATTATTTATTTATTCATGAGTCTGACAGCCTCAGGGTAGAAGCTGTTCCTCAGTCTAGTGGTTCTACATTTGATGCTCCTCAACCTCCGTCCCGAGGGGAGTGGTGCAAAGAGTGAGTGTGCTGGGTGAGTGAGGTCTTTCATGATGCAGGTGGCTCTTTTTCTGCATCTGGAGGTGTAAATGTCTGTGATGGTGGGGAGACTGACTCCCACAGACTTCTGTGCAGCCTTCACCACTCTCTGTAGAGCTTTCCTCTCTGCAACTGTGCAGCCTCCATGCCACACGTTGATGCTGGAGCACAGGACGCTCTCCACTGCACACCTGTAGAACGAGGTGAGGACTGAGCTTCTCAGACCAGCTCGTCTCAGCCGTCTGAGGAAGTAGAGTCTTTGATGTCCTTTCTTGATCAGGCTGGTGGTGTTGTTGCTCCAGCTGAGGTTATCATTCAAGTGTACACCCAGGTACTTGTAGCTGGAGACCACCTCCACCGCAGATCCACCTATATACAGTGGGGTGTGGGTGTGTTTGTTCCTTCTGAAGTCCACAATCATCTCCTTCGTCTTCTTCACATTCATGTGAAGGTTGTTCTCTTTGCACCAGCTCTCCAGATGTTCCACCTCCTGTCTGTAGCTGGATTCATCATTATCTGTGATGCATCCCACCACAGCTGTATCATCTGCAAACTTAACAATATGACAGCCTGGATGTGTGGCTGTACAATCATATGTGAGCAGAGTGAACAGAAGAGGGCTCAGCACACATCCTTGAGGAGAGCCAGTGCTGAGGGTGATGGTGGAGGAGGAGAAGTTGTGGATCTTCACGGACTGTGGTCTGTTTGTTAGTGTAACAATATAGGAGTTATTAGTCAGTTTACTGACTTACCTATAGTTTAGACGTGCAGGTATGAGCAGACTTTTATCTGCACAAACTTGCCACCAAGTTCACGGGGTCTCAACTTTTTCAGAATAAATCAACAAATCTAACGATGTGATTAGCCAGTAATGTAATTTCACGCTTAGACTTCAATTTATGTTGGTCTACCAAAAAAATAGACCTTTTATTGAAACTATCACAAGAATTACATTAAACATTTGTATCGATATTAGCTCTGATTTAATAACTACGTTGACAAGAATTCAAATTAAAACAAACAGACAATTAAAACTTAACTGTTGGCACATTACTTGACAGATTAATAGCTTATGAAAAATAAGAAATAGGAGGAAGGAGTTCTGGAGCTAAGTTAAGCTAAAGTTGTTTACTTTGAACCAGACTAGGTGACACCGTTTCCCCCACACGAGCAGATTGCTGGGCTCCCGCACGTTCAAACACACCACGGCTCTTTACCTGTTGGAGGTTCGTCTCTTGGAGACAAGAGTGGAGAAGTTTGTGGACACACACGTGGATGGGTTTGTCCAGTGGCCGTCCAGTTGGACTTCAGCGTGAGTGTGCTGATTCACGATACGAGGAACTCGCCTCCCTCGGCAGGGACCAACGGTCGAGCGCACAGACTGACTTTCAAAATAAAACTTTAGAAAACAAATTCTTCCAGAACAGTGACAGGATCACAGTAAGGCTTTGCTATGATCCTAGCGGAGACGTGGGTCGTTGACATATGACCGGGCCGACTCCAGCTTTCCCAGGGAGGAGAGCAGGTTGACAGTTCGTACTCCTCGAAACTCTAACTTCCAAATAGGAAGTGCCCATTATATGGGGGAGGTGGGGTCTCCCCACCTCCTCAACGGCTACAGGCTGGTTAACAAAATAAAAGATGGAAGTATGATCCCATAGGCAGAAAGTCTCTTGACGGACAACAGGAAAACTGTTTACATAAACAGCCAGGTGGCCTGCTTGCAAGCACAGAAAATGTTATGGCTAACTTCATAGACAAAACAGAGAAGGCTGCAAGAGAACAGCTCTTACCCTGACTTCTGCCTTAGCGACAGAGTCTTGCTTGCTTTGCAGAAATAAAACCAGTAGAAGGCCAAAGCTCATGAAAGTAACAGATCATCATTAAAAATGATAAAAATATACTGTAGATCAATTCTGAATTAACACACATTAAAGAGAAAGTTCAATCTGATTAATTAGTGTCCATTAATTCATAATAATTGTTAACCAAAATATAAGTGTCAATTTGTCTCCTTGAGGGCTTCAAGAAGGTGTAACACTTAGAGTTCCAGAGAGATGCAGAGAGGTGTACTTGAAGGTCAGGCCTAAAATATCAGAGGCTAGGTGTATCACTACATTAGGAAGTCTAGTACCCAGTTACAGATGGAGGGGCTTAGTCCAAGTGTGGATAGTTTGTCTATCAGAGTTTGGGGGATCATGGTGTTGAAGGCAGATGTGAAGTCCACAAAGAGCAGACGCACGTATGAGTCCTTCTGATCCAGGTGGGTGAGAGCAGTGTGGACCACAGAGGAGATGGCGTCCTCTGTTGATCGGTTCTCGCGGTATGCATATTGATGAGGGTCCTCGCTGATGTTGACGGTTGTCTTGATGTGGGACATGACCAGTTTCTCAAAACATTTAGCGACTATCGGGGTGAGAGCCACCGGTCTATAGTCATTCAGACCAGTCACTGTGGAGCTTTTTGGGACTGGGATGATGGTGGCAGTCTTCAGGCAGGTGGGAACTGACTCCAGTGAAAGTGAGGTGGTGAAGATGTCAGCCAGCACCTCACAGAGCTGGTCCGCACATTCCTTCAGAACTTTCCCTGGGATGTTGTCTGGACCCGTAGCTTTATGAGGGTTGATCCTTCTGAGACTACCTCTCACTTCTGCTGCAGTCACTTTTTAGTATACAAACAGATTTTCCACACTTAAACAAAACGGCTCATATGTGATCCTTCTACTAACATGCTGCTCTTCTCAGTTTCATGCAAAAATCAGGACACAGGTGAAGTCGTTGTCAGGGCTCTGTGGCTCCTCAGAAACTAAAGTCTTCACTCCCAGACTGCTACTCCTGTTGGCACCCAAGGAAGCAACACCTCCATTGGTCGACTGCCATGTTTGGGAGCACCTGTACCTCCACCATCCTCCTCCAGCGGGGACATGAAGGCTTCTGAATTTAACACCACCTGCAGCCAGAGCCTCCTCTTGTGCTGAGCCAGCTGGTTCAGAGACACTCCGACCCCTCCTTGCCTTAAAAAAAGTATCAAATTGAATGGATAATATACGTATCTGTAATTTTCATTTAAGGCATTTGATTGTTAAACATTGTTTAACTTTACCCTATTTTTGACACTCTCTATCAAATAAACAAGGTTTTGGAACTCTCAAAAAAGTTTATTTTAATTTTACATAGGTACAATTGTTTAACATTCTCACATAACAAAATGTGGGCCTTTCTGGGTGGAGTTTGCATGTTCTCCCCGTGCATGCGTGGGTTTCCTCCGGGTACTCCGGTTTCCTCCCACAGACCAAAAAACATGCTTGTTAGGCTGATTGGTGACTCTAAATTGACCCTAGGTGTGAGTGGGAGAGTGGATGGTTGTTTGGTGTGAGTGAGACAGGTCCCTCTTGTAAATGAGTCCCCGTGCACGTGCGTAGCCAGGGGGGGTTCGCCCGGTTCGAACGAACCGCCCACTTTGCCTATGAAGTCCCGTCTACAACTCCCGCGAGACTGTGAGGGGAAGACAACGTTCACTCTGTCCTGGCTTGGAAGGCAACACGGTGGATTCAAACGGTAAAATTACATTGTGGTTTTTGATTCAACTGTTCATTTGTGTATTTTAAGTAGTACTGTTTGATGTTAGAGAGATTAGAAGTGGGTCACGTTTTTATAAGATATGGATAATGCTAAAACATGCTAAAGCTAAGCTAAGTAGCAACGATTTTCGCCACGTTTTTTTTCCTTGTTTTTGGCTATTTCCGCCATGTTGGGAACAGTAATTTATCTGAAATTAGTACCAGTACGGCCCCATTCTATCCCTAAAGCTAAGTTTACAGTGATAGGACAGATAGTTACTCACAGGAAGCCTGAAACTGAGCGTCCATGTTTTTCTAAACAAAAGCTACAGGCCTCAGGCCTAGTTTGGACAGGATACAAACAATAACTTAGCAGTGTTGAATATACTGTAATATAGCCTATTTGGTGAAAAATAAATGTTTGGATAAATTTTCAAAAGAACAAACATTCAGAAAAACTGTTTTTGTACGTAAGACAAGTAAAAAAAACGTTTTCAAATAGAAACCCAAAATGTCTTAGCAGATCTTACTAAATTGTTTACTACATACTTAATATTATGTTAAACTGTTTTTCAGGTTTCTGTGCTGGATACCAACATGGGTAGGTGCAAGCAGAAGGACAGAGAGGAAAAGAGCAGCGCTTCAATGTACAACTTTGTTTCAAAGAAACAGAGTTCCAGGTAAAATAAATAAATAAAACAGATCTTCTTGTAAAATAGATTTTGTCAATAATATGTCTTAGAATGATTTCAGGAACAAATGTTTTCTTATTTAGAATGTATTTCTGTAAATTCTTTTAGCTAAATATTAAATCTTTTGATATGATTATTTAAATGCTAAAAGTGTCTAAAAAATATTCTAAAATCTCTTATTCACGTGTCATATCTTAGATGAAGACCGTGCAAGTTTGGTGTGTACCAGTGCTTCGAATGATGAAGATGGCTGCCCCTGAAGTAAGTTATTTTGAAGTTAAGCACCTGAGAAGCCCATTTTAGAAATTGAATGTTACAACATTACTATACAGAACATTTTGTTTTAATAATTGTTCTGCTAGGTACGGCAGAGTGCCTGGGTCACAGAGGCCGAACACCCCTGCAGGTTCCATTAAAGAGTGTGACCGAGACCTTTACCCCAACTTGCACGTCCTACTTCAACTGGCCTACACACTGCCTGTGACCTGCGAATGTGAGCGCAGTGCCCTTCGTCGCTTGAACAGCTACATGCGGGCATCAATGACGAAGGAGCGTCTCTCACTGGCACTACTTCACATTCACTACAGCAAACACATTGACCTTGAGAGCGTTGTTGATGTGTTTGCAAACAAACACTCGAGGAGGATGGAGCTGGACTCACTTGTCTATCCAGAGACATAAGATGTTGGACAGAACTGTCTTATGCAATGTAAATAAAGGTTTTGCAAAACTACATTTGTCTTGAGAAATTTTAATGTTACTCTAGGGGTCTGCAACCTTTTCGATACAAAGAGCCATTTCTGCTCCTTTATTCACTAAATTAAACGTGTCCGGAGCCACAACACCTGCTGCAACTGGGATTCTCAACTGGTGGCCCACGGACCACTTTAAGTTTGTTAGAGGACATTTTTCTGGCCAGCAGGAATGATTTATAAAACTAAAAATGTCTAATGATTTTTTAACATTTACTGATATTTTTACATTTTAAGATAAAATAAAAGACAAGATTCTTGTAAAGAAGGAAAAATTAATATAGTTTTGCCCAGTTTCTAAAAACTAAAACAAACAATGCAGGCCTATGTGATTTTTTTTTTTTACTAGAAAAATTAAGTATCCTACTTAAAAGAAATAAAGCATAAAGTGAAAGTATGTTAACTCCTTGTAATGTAGGAAAACTGCTAAAACTAACCCTTCCAGTTATAAGAACCAATAAAATTCAGTTTTGGTCAAAGCTTGAAAGAGCTGCTGCAGAGGGACCCTGAGCTGCAGGTTGCAGACCCCTGGTCAATTGTTTTTGTGTACATGTGAATTGTATTGTTGTATTTTTCAATTTATTAATTTCATTCATAAAAAAACAATGTCTAACCACAAAGCAAAGTAAAAAGATTATTTATTTTTGCAATTGAAGTTATATTATTTGTTGTGGGGTTAGTTTGCATTTATGTTAAGGAGTGGTACTGTGCCTTTAAGAGGATGACGTCATTCGTTCTTCTTCGGTGGTATTTTTTTTCTGTGTATGTTCGGGTGGGACTCGGAGTACCGTGTCTCTGGGATGAGTTCTGAATAGAAGACTGGACACACATCCCCTCTCAGTGTGTTGCTCTTTCTCCACTAACAAAAACCACCTATTTGGTAAGATTTACCTCACACAGCATTGTTTTAACTAGCTAGCTAATTAGCTTGTTTACACGTTTGAAGTAACGTGTACCACCGCCAATGAACCAATCAGAGGTCCATTTTTTCTTCAAACGAACCGCCCCTCATAAAATCCTGGCTACGCCACTGCCGTGACTCAACGAGGCTAGCCTGTATAAATAAAGGTTGAATGAATGAATTTAAAAGATATCTACATACCAAAATACAGTGGTCAATAAAATGTTTAGGTACTGCACTTACCTCCAAATAAAACAGTACAACATATTTCCATCAAGAATATCTACTTACAAATGTAAGACAATGTCAATATAAGTAAATGACAGCATTTTCTTTTTCATCAAGACTGTGCCATTAGCTTTTCTGTCAAACTTCATATCTCCATTTCCTGACCAAAGGTGTTTGACACCGTAGTTCTGTACAGTCCAGGATAAGTTGTGTGTCACTGTAGCGGCCATCAAAATCTCGTGCAGCAGCTCGGGGGCAGCTGCTGGTTATGGTGGGAGTTGGTGAAGACCAGACTCTGTGGAAGCGGAGGAAGGTGGTTCTCTTCCTCCAACACCAGGCTTCTGCAGCAAAGAGGCAAGGTATATGAATCATGTGTAGCACAGAGCCTGCAGAACCTAGATTAGTGTGTACAGTATTTACATGTCGGTATACTTTCACTTTATCATCATCAGCTTTATTTATAAAGCGCTTTAACACAGCCACAGCTGAAACAAAGTGCTGAACATCAGTTACAAACTAGATAAAAGAAAGCATAAAAACAGAGCTACAAAACCAACACACAGTGAACTAAAAACTCAATTTAAAATACAATAAAATGACAAGTTAAACAGGTAGAATCAATAAAAAAAATTAAGTAAAATCAATAAAAAAAATGAAGTAAAATCAAGTCTCTGTGGAGAAAACATTACCTTTGCCCAGGTGTGATATGGTTCTCAGCAGCAGGTGCACATGAGGGAGTGAAGACTTTAGTTTCTGAGAGCTGCATAAAAACACACGAGGTCAAAATAATTAGACCAAGAATGTAAACATGTAGCTGAATAAATAAAGTGTTGTACTAGATTGACTCACACTGACATCCTCACTCCTCTGCTCTGCTGCCCGAGTCCTCCGACGTATTCCTCCAGGAAACTAGAAGACAAGTTAAACATAACATGAGGGTGCACACAGTGTCATGCAATCTGTTCCCCCACAACTTCATCCAGTATCAGGGAGTGTGTCCTCTCCAGAGCTCACCTGTTCTATCTGTGCTGTTCATGGTGTCACAAACCTCTGCGTGCGTGGTCCCAGTTCCAGCCTCTGAGGTATAATCAGCAGGGTTGAAAGTCCTGGAGAAGAAAGTCAAGCAGAGGTAAAAGTCAATATATGAAGCTTTTTTGCCCTCATACATATCTTTCTTTGAAATTTTATGTTAAAGATCCACAAAGTGGCTCACATTTGAAAAGTGGAATGAAAATATACAAGGTTTGTATTTTTTTTAATAAACTGAAAACTGTTTTGAGCACAAATGTTCACCCCCCTTAAATCAGAGAGTAACTTCTAGCCTTCATAAGAAGGGCTGTGAGTGTATTCTTTAGATTAAAGTAAAACTAATATACATGAATTAACAAATTAACACTGGGTTAAAAGTAACACATAACCCACTGGAGACAAACAAGACCTGTTTACATAACTGTAAAGTGTAGCCAATTCCATCCTATTTTTATTTAATAATTAATTACCATCTTAGCTAACTACACATTAATAATAGGAACGTGGGGTTACTGAACCAACAATCTTATAACTGTCATCTGAACCATCCTAGCTTCACCCTACACTTAAACTGAGGTTTTTAAGCTTTGTTCATGGACCTGACACAGAGCCCTGACAACGACTTCACCTGTGTCCTGAGTTTTGCATGAAACTGAGAAGAGCAGCATGTTAGTAGAAGGATCACAAAATATGAGCCGTTTTGTTTAAGTGTGGAAAATCTGTTTGTATACAAAAAAAGATCGCGTTGCTAATAGGCTAACGTTAGCCGCTAACAGGTAGCAACAACACAACGATCAAACTAACGTTACTTACCCTCGTAGTTGTGCAGGAAACTTGAGATATGCAATTTAAATCCCTTGTTACGTTTGCTTGTCGGAGCAGGACCAGGCATCAACGATACGAGGAACAACGCTGACAGTCATCTTGGGTAGCTCATCATGCAAACACCAAGAAAAAGCCATAACGGGGATTAGACCGGAAGCTGGAAAAAACCTTTCCGGTCAATGCGGAAGTGATTCACGACGCTGGTGCACAGAGCCTATCCCACACAAGACAGGCCCTGATGTGGATATCCTAACTGGGCCTTCCTGAAAGCAGAGAAGAAACTCAAACAGGACTCCAGCCAGCCATTAGGTGAAAAAAAAGGAACCCCAACCCAGACGAGTGGTCATTCTCTATGTTGTGAGAGTTTTAAAGAAACTGAGACATTTATTTTCTAAACATTTTGTCCCAGTGACTTTAAAACCACGAAATGCCTTATGGCAAAGTCTAATTCATCCCAAAGATCCGGTCGCCTGGCACCCACCACTAACATAAATACTGTTTATATTGTTAAACTGTTATTTGGCACATTTAGTAAGTTATAGTCCAGCACAATGTGTGAAATATCCACCTGCCTCAACAGTCACATTCAGTATAGCGATTTAAAACTGGATCAGACTGCGTCTCTTCCCAACACAGATCTCAGTCACAGTAGCTACATTCTGGCGTAGATTAAGTCAAAGTCAAAGTCAACTTTATTGTCAGAACTGCAATATGTACAGGACATACACAGGACCGAAATTGCGTTTCTCTCACTCCCTCGGTGCAACAGTAACCATCTAAACACTAAACACTAAAACATTTAATAAACATAAGCATAAAATAGTAAAAAAGTGTAACACTGTCCTGAGTTTTTCAAGTCCAAGACTAAGAATATATTCCATCAGTTGTAGCACAGAAAGCAAGTATGTTATACTCTGACTCTGTTGTTGATAGAAATAGGCTGCTGGTCCGCACATGCGTGACATATATGCCTGTAGTGCGCATGTGCTTTAACACCTCTGCAAGAGCGTGTACTGTACATAACAACGGGCGGCCACCTCAAAAACCTCCACTCTGAAAGGTGGGTTAAGCAACCTCCGAATTCAAAGAGGGGTGCGACTGGTGTCATGCAAATGAACAGCAGAGAGAAAGATGTGGTTTCAATTAAAATATGCACCATGTACTGTAAATGACCCCTCAGTAGGGATGCTGTCCACTCTGTGGTAAAGAGTCCAGATGACTCCTAACTTGTGCTCCAGCAGGAGAAGGGAGTCAAACCGCAAACACTGGTCTATGTGGGAGGGTTTGCCATGCACATCTGTTTCCAAATAAATGACCTCCATCTGAGATTGAGACCTCACAATCCAAGAAAGCCATTTTGCTATCTGCATATTCTCATGTGAACACCTATGGTAAATGGACTGTACTTATATGGATCCTTTCTATCTTATCACAATACTATATTTTCCGGAATATCGTCGCGGCTTTTTATCATTTTTGCATGCCCTGCGACCTATATTTAGGTACGACCTATTTATGGCTTTTTATCACTTTCGGCGAAACACATTTTTAAATCCAGCTTATTTCACAATTACATTCATTTATTAAGGAAAAGTTCAGCTCAGACACATATTTGCTATAATTTTTTATCAAACAAATAATTGTTTTTAAGTGTTAATCTTATTCAAAGCCTTGCTGTGCGCTCCTGTGGCAGACATTCGCAGCAGAGCTAATCACGGTCCACATTTCCGGGTTGACTCAGCGGTGACGCGTCACGTCAGCGGTGGATGACACGTTACATCAGCGGTAACGTAGGTGCGACCTATATTCAGGGGCGACCCGTATATGGATTTTTCCAATTTTGGGGCAATAATTGGACAATGCGACCTATATTCCGGTGCAACCTATATTCCAGAAAATACGGTACTCAAAGCACTTCACACTTGTTATGATAATGAGTGTACCCAAGCAAAAGGCCCAAACTGAACAGAAGCCAGGACACGAATAACAGTTTACAGTTTTATTTACAATGGTGATAAATATGGTGCTGTCAGTACTTGGGATCTGGATCACCTGGAGAGCAGAGGGGAAGATTATTTATCCGTAGGTGGAATGGTTCTTTAATATTGACGTAATAGGTCTTACAGGAAGTGGTAAGGAGAGGAGCCAGGAGGTATTAGTCCAGGAGGTCTTAGACGGCATGCCATAGACGGCATGTAGAAATGGCTAGCGGTGGAAGGCACATGCAGCTGTAGAGACGCAGGAGGAGTGGAGGTTCACAGTGAGCTCAAGGCAGGGCAGGTAAGTGCAAGGTCCAAACTCTGAGAAGGTGCAGAAAACATACAAGATTAAATTATTGTTGATATCAGAAATAAACTGGCTAGAACACAACTACTGTTGGTAGGCAATGTCCCAGCGCCTGCAGAATGGCTCCTGAGGCTTCTCGTACTCCTCGTGCTGGCTGTGGTGTTCTGTAGCTGCTGTCAATTAAGGTTGCAGGGAGAGAGAGAGAGAGAGAGAGAGAGAGAGAGAGAAAGAGTGAAGGACAGAATTCCTACAACACTACAATCTGCCTCATTTACCCATTCATACAACACTCTACTATACATGTACAAAGACTACGTAATCAATGCTTTAGATCACATTCATACACCCCGATGGGACACACATCGGAGCCAATGAAGGGTCTTGCCCATAAACACTTCGGCATATGACTGCTGGTGGAATTGAACCCCCACCTCTTGCAGTGGAGGACGACTGCTCTAACCACTCAACCACAGCTGCCCCTATAAAAAAATTATCCTTATAAACTCCTCCAGAAAATTTCTGGTGGTGCACCATCTCTCCCATGAATCACTGGAGGTGCCATTGTGCCCACAAAAGATTGTACACTTAGGTGAAAGTGCTGATGATCCACACAGGAGAGTCCCACAAGAGACCAGTTGTTTGCTGGGTCCATGGGGTTGGTCTGTATACTGTATTCTATTATGTTTGGTGAGGAGTTGAACCCAGGGTTCAGACAAAACTCAAAAGTATCAGGGGTAAAACTAACAAAAGTAATTTATTAACAAAACACAAACACAAAAGTTGTTATCAAAAATACTTATCAAAAAGACCACTGAAAGATTCAAAAACATGAATGACCTATGACCACAATGACACAAATGAGAAAAAGGACACAAACTTTAAAGATAAACTAATTTGGGAGAAATGTCAACACCTGGGGAAAGACAATGAGAATCAGGTGAGAGTGGGAGGGCAGGAGCTGAGCTACATGATGGGAAAACACTGTAGAAGCTGAAACACAAGAAAAACTAATCACAAGAATCACAGAAATACTTAACAATAACACAAAAGACATGGATAATGACAATGACAAGGCAAAAAAAAAACATAAGTAATTCCAGTCAATCTAACAACCATCATGATATTTAGGAAAAAATGTAGAGGCTGGAGCTCCTTGTATTTATCATATTTTGAAAAATATATTTGATTCATTTTCCCTTTTATCACTGGAAAAATAAATTGCACAATGCCAACCAGTCACTGAACCCAAACACAAGCCTCTGCTGAAGGAGATATGAAAATTGAACTATTCCAAAGAAAAGACAAATCCTGAAGTGTGTTCATCACTAATCCTCTCCCTGGATGGTAAATGCAATACAGAGCTTAGAAACACACCACCCAGGCTGAAGCGTGATGCACTATCTCTGGAGACAATGGAATTGGTGAGTGTGTTGTCTCATCTCCTATATCTGCCAAGTTCACATTCCCACACACAACACATTTGCACATGCTCACACTCCAGTGCCAACAACATCCTTTCCCTCGCCCACGGTCCTCACTACCCATCCTCTACCACAAGCCATCATATGATACATTTATATGCCTTAAGGTACTGTTAAGAATGTCTAGAAAACAAACAAACCTTAAAGCAGGTGTTGTGCACTCAGGGATTGCAGAATGAATTTGTGTTTGCTCTTATCTCTTGTAAAATTAATCTTATGTGTTGTAATGACAGATAATTCAAGGATAATGTAAAAAATAATGGATCTTGCATTACAATGCTGGATTTTTTTTATTTTATTTTTTGCAGCTTCCAACTGTAAATCTGACCATCACTGCACCTGAGAATATCCTGTTGCTCATCTGCTGTCGGCTAACTGCATTACTTAAAAGAGCAGCCTTCACTGTCCACCGGTTATCTAAGGTTACCCTTCCCTCCCTCCTTTTTCCTGAGCACACAAAGAGCTGCAGCTGTTTAAATGTATCAAATGCACTTTCAGTGCATTTGTTTGTGTCAATAGAAATCCTAACTTGACGCTAATGAAGGTTGCAATTGATTTTATATTCCAGGCATGTTGCGTTTTCCAAGATATCAGATCAGGAAGTTCTAGCATCAGAGTGTATGTATGTTATAGCTCTAATCAGAGCATTTGTGAAAACAATTCTTATCTGATTGAAATTCAAAGTGAGTCTGTCATGTTGCTTGTTGTTTATCAATTACCTATATGTGTTTCTGTTTAACAGGCTGAATATAGCATGGTCAGCTGGCTGCACAGACATTTTGGGTTCAATAAAAGCTACCCTTCTTTGAAGTAATGTATATCAGCCACCACCTTTCATGCCAAATTGTTTAATAAAAAAACATATTCTGTTGGGAAAACATATTTTTTGCTGTTTCGCTCAGACTTTGATTATTGCGTTTTGTGCAGTCTCATAGAATATAGTGAGATGCCATGCTCATGTTGTCAATGACACAGCACAATCACATTTTTATTTTTCATTAAAATCTTCTAAACTGTATAGTTATTTGTGTGTTGTTTACTACTAATTAGCTGTGATGGCTATCTTGAATTAAATTGAGTCATATAGTTGGTCAGATTTAGATATATATTCAGTGTTCATTTTTTTTATACATTCATCAAAATCCTCCCAGTTGTTCAAAATGTATTTTTCGAACAAACAAAAACAGTATACAATTCAACAGTAAATGCTAGTTGTTGTTGATTTTGCAGGACTTGAGCTATTAGTATGTGCTGTGCATCACTCTTACCAACAACCACTAAGCATTTCAGTAAAATTAACTTAATTCTTCATCTTTCGGCTGCTCCCTTCCTCAGGAGATGCCACAGCAACTTATCCCGCACAAAGATGTAGGATATGTATACTGGTCAGTTTTTTCTGACTGTACACTACTCCAAATGAAAGGATGAGCAGATTTTATCTGACCCAAATTCTTAGCATTTAATATTAACGAGTTCTCTATTTTTAGGATTTAAACATGAACTTGTGTGTGACCAGACAAGAGGTAACTTGACAGGAAACTTTACTTATGTTGATTCACCAGGAGATGCACCATTTAATAACAGAATCATTAAATTACATCACATTTACATGAATTATTGATCAGGTTTCCTATAATTTACTTTGGCACAGATGAAACCACGTGTCCGTAACTTCTAGGTACAACAGAACACAAGTAACTGGTCTTAGTATAACTTATCTCTGTAGGCACATTAACTTAAAGTTTTGTCTTAGAGGTTAAAGAAAAAAGTTTAGGAGGAAGATGGAGGAGTAAAAGAAAATGGAGGGGAACTGAGAAGGGTAATATCTTGATGTGTATAACCAGGAAAAGCACACTCTTCGTCGGCTTCAGCTATACTCTCGCCCGCAAGGAACGACGACTCTTTACCTTGCGAAGATTCTTCATCTCGGCTACGGTAAAGTAGATTAGCCTCAATGTACACAGACCGTCCGTCCGTGCTCACGTTGTTCAGGCTTCAGCTCATTCACCTTCCAGCGGCTTCCATGAGATCTGCATCGACCTACCAAAGTAGCAACCTCAGCTTTTCAAGATAAAAGATTCCTCGAAGGAATTTCACTAAAGTGAAGCCTTTTACAGCTCGAAGTGAATTTATAACTGGCATGTTATAAATTCTTAACTGCTGAAGTGTCCTTAGCGTTTAGACAGACGTTCAATCAGCTCTTTGGGGAACCTCATGGTTTGAGTTCCTTCGCAGACTCTAGTCTCAGACAGGAAGTGGAGCCTTAAAAAAGGAAGTTGACCCAGTTAAATCCACTCCGCTCATTGGTTGTTTCCCAGAGAACGGGAGGGATTTAGCTCAGGTCAGAAGAGTTATCAAAAGTGAAAGAAGTGAAGATTATTCAGTGAAAGTGTTTAGAAAAGTGACATAAACCCATCGCATTATACAGATTACTGATTAAGTGTTTAATTAACGTCTTAACATTTCTAAACAACTCTGAAAAGTTCAACTTGTCACAATTCTCAACTTTGGACTTTGGGCTCAACTTTTTGGTTCTGATTCATGTTCCACATATTAAGAATACAGCAGCATATTAAAAATTACAATGATCATTCAACATATTGAAAAATAACACTGTTCATATAAATAACACAAGGTTATGCTTTGATTATATCTGAATCAAACAAAGTAAAAGTAAGTCTCTTATGACTTATTTGTGTTCTGATTCAAACTAATAAAATAAAGTCAGTGTTCTATGTTTCACTGAAAGTTCAGTGAAAAACGTTTCAGAGAAAAATGTATCACGATCAACATTTTGAATTAAACAGAGTTTTTGATTTATCCAACATTAAAAGGCACTGATGTTCATACAAATAACAAGGTTATTCATTTGATGACATTTGAATTAACAAAAATTAAAAGAAGTCTCTGGGTGACTTAATTTGTAATTTTTTAATTCAAATTAAAAGTAATAAAAGTATTACTGTCCCTTCAGGAACAACTCCCAGAAAAGGTCATTACTGAGAGCGATCAGATAATAATAATAATAATAATAATAATAAATTTAATTTGTAACGCACTTTTCATTAACAAAAATCTCAAAGTGCTATAAAGTGCAACTAAAATCAAAGATCAAATAAAAACAAGTGATAAAATCAAGTAAAATCAAAGATTTTTTTTTTTTTCTTTCGGCTTTTTTCCCTGCGTTAGGGGTCACCACAGCGATCTAGTCGCATGAAGATTTGGCAGTTGTTTTTACGCCGGATGCCCTTCCTGACACAACCACAGACCACCGAGCAACCACAGCCCTCTGTGTGGAGCAGAGAGCTGATATCTAGGGTTCCCGGGGGAGCAGATGGTGTGGGTTAAGGGCCTTGCTCAAGGGCCCAGAGTGGGGAAGATGAGGGTGGAGACAGGTGTTACCGCTTCACTTATTCCACCCACATCTTTGATGTTGTCGGTACCGGGGCTTGAACCGGCGACCTTCCGATCACAAGCGCACCTTCTTAACCTCTGCGCCACCACTCCCAAAATCAAAGATAAAATAACAAAAATCAATAATAAAATATATTAAAAACAATGATAATATCAACTAAGATCAGAGGTAAAATCATGTGGAGGCAGAGTAGGCTTGCTTAAAAAGAAAGGTCTTTAACCAGAAAAAGGTCTTTAAGCCTTTTTTGAAAGTCAACCAGTGACTGTGGAGCTCTCAGGTAGTCAGGGAGGGAGTTCCATAGGCGGGGGGCAGCCACACTGAATGCCCTGTCTCCCATGGTCCTTAATTTGGTTCGTGGAATGTGAAGGAGATTACTGTTCTGTGATCGTAGAGACCGGGTGGATGAATATGGTGCAAGAATGTCCTTTAGATAGTCAGGTGAAGTTCCGTGTAAGCATTGATGTGTAATGAGAGCAGTTTTGTACTGAATTCTGTAGGTGACAGGAAGCCAATGGAGGTTATGGAGAATGGGTGTAATATGTTCAAATTTACGAGCTCTCAACAAAATCCTTGCTGCACTGTTTTGAATATATTGAAGCTTCTGAAGGTTTTTGCCAGGGATTCCAATAAACAGGGAGTTGCAGTAGTCGAGCCTGGAGGAGACAAAAGCATGGACGAGTTTCTTTGCATCAGAAAAAGTTAGTGATGGGCAAAGTTTGGAGATGTTTCGAAGATGGAAGAAGCAAGTTTTAAACAGATGCGAGGTGTTTCAGAGGCCAAGGTTGTATCACTACAAAGACTTAGCAATTGTTTTTACGTGGAATTCCTTTCCTGTCGTAACCACAGGCCACCGAACTACCACAGCCCTCTGTGTGGAGCAGAGAGCTGCCATCTAGGGTGCCATGGGGAGCAGATGGTGGGGGTTAAAGGCCTTGCTCAAAAGCCCAGAGTGGGGCAAATGGTGGAGAGAGGTGTGGGTGCATGCTTCACCTTTCCCACCCACAGTTTGATATTGTCGGTCTGGGGAGTTGACCCAGTGACCTTCCAATCACACGCTCAACTTCTCTAACCTCTGCGCAACCACCCCCCTTCATATGTAGAATTAACTTATTAAACCATTTTATGAGTTTTACAAAGTCATTTGGCTTTGGCAGTCATCTTAAATTGGATTAACTCCAAAAGGTAAATATTTGTAGAGAAAAATACAACAATAATTTCATGAAAGTTTCATTAAAATCCATCCAGTGGTTCATAATATATTTTGCTGTCAGGGTGGGCTCTAAAAAGGTAATGACAAAATGTATAGGAAAGGTTTTGTGCAATCTGTGAGTGCTCAGATTATGTGATTGGGATGACCCCCAGATACTACTATTCGAAACGTTAGGTCAGCATCTGTAAAATATACTAAGGTATAGCAGATTATTATTTTTAATTAGGTTAACTTGCAAATTAATTGCAGATGTACATCCAATAATGACTTTCTGCAGGTTCCAATAACATTTGCTCTGTAGACATTTTGCTATACAAACAAACTCACAATGTGCTGGTTATGTGCCCGTCAAATGTATTTATATGCCCATGTATGCATCTTTACTCATATGAAACTGCAGACATTTATTCCTCTTGTTGTTGTGTGCCATTCAATCCTTACCTGTCAGAAAAAATAACAAATCTTCAGAAGAATCGTCATGTCTAATGAAAAGGTTTTAACCTCTGCTCAATTGAATTAGACTCAGCAGCAGGAAGGACACTTTATTGAATTGACAGCTCCTTACTACCTTGAGCAAACCTTCTCCTTTGATACACTGCTATATGTTAGATTCACCTAAATGTAATTTCTTTAATATTAGTCTCATTCTTTCAACTCCGTGTTTTCACACAACATCAGCATCATCTTTCATTATACGTTTGTTCCTTTAGGGCCTTCACTGCACACATAAATACTCTGGATTATTCACTGGCTGTCAATCTGTCTGCCGCTTCATAAATATACTGCCACCTCAGGGTCATGGGATTCAAGGGGAGAGCGCTTGAATTTCAGGGGAGTTTCTTTGTGAAGCAGAAGGAGTGGAGCATATTAGATGTGAAGCACCATCTTCCTCCTGCACTGACACAGAATTCTCTTGCCCAGGGGGTGTACCTGATCTGTGTAGTGCTCGTGCAGGTGACACCAACCTCAGACATGTAACTCTGATGAATTATTAAAACTGTAGCAGAAAAAAGATATACCTGTACAAGGGATTTAAAGCCACAAAATGTGTGAATAGTATTATGCTCTGGCTTGACAAAATAAAATATCAAGTAAAAAATTTTTTAAAAGTATTTTCAAAAACAGTTAAATATGAAGAAAAACATATTTTGTTTTATTTCCTTTTGGGTTGAGTAGACTTTAAGCAGCGTGTACTAAGCAACAGGTCTTGTAATTTACTTGGAAGTGCAGTAAGATGCTATCAGAACATATTGATTCTGAATAGAATTTAATTCTGAAGCTGAAGGAGGAAAACTATCTAGGACTATTTGTTTATTTAACACATTTCCTAACTGAATTCTAAAAATGGTTTAGAAATTAGTTAAATAAATAGAACTAAACAAGAGAGAAAAACAATCAGAGCTCAGAGAGTCACAACACTGTCTGGAAATGTTTCTGCTACCCTCATAAAAAATATTCACTTGTTTATAAAGAACAGATAATGGAAGACCATTTTATTTTCCTTATCTAAAAATACATTTATTCCCACCTTGCTGATGTGGGGCTTTTGGGTTTTTCCATGCACTGACACCTCTTGCAGGTCTTGAGTGGCAGGGTGAGGCCAACCTTCTTGAGATGTTTCCTGTTTGGCTGATGAGGATTCGCTGTAGGCACCATGGACCAACTTGACTCCACTGAAACATTGTCCAAAATGTGATACTTTATCTGGCACTAGTGAGATCTAGTTGTATTTCCATGATTGAGCTAACCTTTGTTTTTCCTCCTCGCTGAGTCCTTTGTGTCCTCCTTTGTTCATCCTCTGGAACAATCATCTACAAACTACAACAATAAAAGTACCATCTCAACATTTTTTCATCCTGCCACTCTCTTTCTCCTCACCACTCACCTGGTCACACTGGGTTGCTCTGACATCCTGGAATACCCTGGTCCTCTCTTTCCCATCTGCAAACAATGACAAACAAGTAAGCTAAGAAATACTCTTCCTTGTTAATCATTCTAGTAAAGATCTAAGAAAGCTAAGTCTGGTCCTCTGGACATTCAAAAAACAAAACAAAGCAAAAAAACTGTAGAAACGTTTCGTATTTCGTCCTAAAGACTTCCTCAGTCTGAGATGCTATATTCAGCACCCTCTCACAGTGGATCAACCAGTTTGCTGAAGACAGCCGAAACCAGCTGCTCGGCTGTCATCAGCATACTGGTATGCCCACTCCTTGTCTCTGCTTTTTGCAGATGATGTGTTTATGTCATCAGCTTCAAGCCATGACCTGCCAGTGTGCACTGGAACAGTGTGCAGCTGAGTGAGCTGAACATTTTTGAAAGAAACAACTTAACTCATCATTAACCATAAAATATTTATCTTACAAAACAACAACAACAACAAAAAACCACCTTAATATACCGGTAGTTCAAAATGTTTTTATTTTATTATTATTATTATTTTTAATTCTTCAGTTTAAAATGGTGAGTGGTTCCAGTGAATAGGCAATGCCAGAGCACCCACTATTGACAAGCCGCCACGGCTCAGGTCCAAATCCAAAACCTCAGTCTTGTCTGTATTAAAAGGCAGAAAATTTAGGGTAATCCAGGTTATTATGTCTTTAAGACATGATTGTAGTCTAAGTAGCTGATTGGATTCATTGGGTTTCATGGACAAATATAACAGTGTATCATCAGCATAACAATGAAAACGTATCACTTGCTGTTTAATAACATTACCTAATGGAAGAATATAAAAGGTAAAGAGTATTGGTCCAAGCACTGAGCCCCGAGGAACTCCATGACTAACTTTGGTGTATGATAAAGAGTCATTATATACAGTTACAAATTGGAATCTATCAGATAAACATGATTTAAACCAGTTCAGAGCAGTTCATGTAATTCCTATATCATATTCAATTCTCTGTATTAGAATATTATGATCAACTGTATCGATTGCAGTACTGAGAACTATCAGGACCAGTGTAGATACATGTCCATTGTCAGAGGCCATGAGAATACAATTAGTAAGTTTCTGCAGTATAGTTTCAGTGCTATGGTGAGCTCTAAATAATGTAGTGGGCATGACCGTGTCCACTTTGATACACCTGTGTATTTTTGAACTGCTCCAGAGATGACCTTTACTGACCTCTTAGTAAAGCAAGACATTTACTACAAATTATTCCATTAGTTGTAATCTGAGAACATAGTCACCAAAAGAGACTATTGGCTTCTTTAATTTTATTCTAATGTAATCAAAAGAATAACATTTTGTCATTTTCATGATGTGTGCTTTTATGCTGTTATTCTGTAATGTGAAACATCACTGTGTCCACTGCTGTGTGAAAGTTGAGTGCTCAGGTCAGAGAGACCCGGCCGTTTTGTTTAGAAAGTCAGAAGACAGTTAATCCGTTGTTTTCATGAGAAAGGCTCCAGCACTCTCTGTCTTTCCAAAACATTTTCACTCTGCTTTGAATTTCACCTTGAATCTTGATAACAACAAGTGAACTCCTCGCTGGTCCACGGACCAATGAAAAAGAGACAAGTCTCGCTCCTCTCAGATCCTCTTTTAAGTTCTAAGTTTTTGCTGGAACGTCAGAGTCTGCTGGGAACTTCAAGGGATGTGAACTTTTCCCAAAGAGCTGGATGGACGTTTAGTCACACGCTAAGGACACGTCATCCAGTTAAGGACTAATAACATGCTGTTATGAGTCCACTTCGAACGAGCGTAAGCTCAAAACTTTGTTTATTCCTTCCTGGAATAAGTTTATCTTGAAGTCAACCAGTAGCTGACATATTTTCTGATGATCGACGCGGATCCGAGGAGACGTTGAAAACGTAAACAAGAACCGGCTCGGACGTGCTGGACCTGCAACGATTCTGTACGCCTGAAAGGCTGGTGTCATCTCTTTATCAGACTCGTCGTCGAAGGTAAAGAGCTGTTTACAAACGTACCTGGATTTCAGCAGAAATCGGATGGGAAGTGTCACTTCTGGTAACATGCTCAAGACAATTTCCTTTAAACCATCTCTCCATCTTTCCTCCTATCTCCTTTCCCTCAATTCTAAGCTGGAAACTATTTAAGTCATAGAGCCTCATACTAAGTACGTTAACATCCTATATTTATGTCTGTTGTGTTACAATTTAAATGTGCTGACGTGTTAAATTGCAAGAAAGTGAAATCATGTCAATCAAGTGTAATGATGTTAAATTTAGTTGATTTATTATAAATAAATGGTAGTGTCTCCTGGCATACCAAGCTAAAGTCAATGTTCTCTGTCACTTAATGGCTTTATTTATTTATCCATCAGAAAGATCACAGAAATATTGGGTAAACTGAAAAAGAAAGAATCCGTGAAATTACTATTCAATCTGAATAAGTGAATTAATTAAGGTAAAGAGGCCAGTATTAATATTGACCTCCTCATAATCCTTTACATCTGGTGGCACCGTACCGGTTTCTGAAAGTTTATTGATAAATCTGTGATCCATCATGAACTTGAAATGTTATGTTGGCATGATTATTCCAATTTTTGGACTCTGAAGGTGATAATTTTTGGCTGAGGTGTTCAAGACAGGCAGATTCTGCATGTTTTTATCATTTGAAGCTGAGAGATTGTTATTGTTCAACTCTTCAACACGCTGTTGGAAGCTTTTAGGTGAGGTCTTGTCAGCCCGTGGTCTGTGGGGGTTCTGGTTCCGTCCAGTTCACGTACAGACTCCTGTACAAAGCTTTGTTGACCGCCGAGTCAAATTGCCTGAAAAGCTATTATTAACATCAACAAGATTGCTGTGCTGGTATTTTTACATGTTAGAGCAGGTCAAAAAAGCATATTACTGTTAGAACGTTGTCGGAAAGTGGTTCTGTTCAGACCAGAGTTTCTGCTCCATTAAAAAGTGGACCGGAACCGACCTTGACGCGCTCCGAGAGAGTCCGTGTCGTGTTACAGTTGACGTGCTGGTTACTGAGCGTAGCTAAGTTGTGCCTGTTTTAAATGTGATTGCCACGTTTCAGAATTTTGGAAAGTTAATTTGAAGCGTTTGAGTTGTTTTAAGGGTCTGTAAAGTTGCTTTCTGTTGTGCTAAGGTAACGTTAAGGCGACGTGTCCTACACGTTTGTTTATGAGCTGTGATTGGATAAAACGAGAGCTGTGAGCTGTCAATCACTCTCGTAGCGAGCGCTGATTTGCTGAAGTGGGGACGCACGCCGTTGCGACAGCCTACTTTGTCATCATTTACGGCATTGCATTGGTCGAAGGTAAGAAAACTACATTCACCATGTATGCTTGGGAATAGAACTACATGCGCTGTGATTGATTGTTGACGTCACGGATCTTTGTAGCGAGCTCCGCCTCGCTCAAATACGGGAGCTGGTGACATGCTACGTCGACCCGCCCATTTCTTGTCGTCATTTCCAGGTGCTGTCCTTAGAGTGACAGCTCTCACATACACGGCGAAGCACACTTTTCACTCCAGATACATTCTCTTGGAGCAAAATTAGACAGGATCAGCTAAATTTTAGTGTGAACAGCGCATTTATTTGAAATCTTTAAATAGGTGTTTGGGTGAAAGACAGAAAAATTAAGTGTGGTTTAATAGTAATTGTTTTAAAAGATAAGTCCATTAAGTTAATACGGCCACAAAGGCTTTAACTTACAACATTTTTCATTGAAGGTAAAACCTAAAATAAATAAAAGGTTCTAAATGAATAAAAGGCTTGTTTATAGATTACAAGGATACAGTGGTGGGCACATGAATGCTGGGTAGCGCTAAAGCGCTAATCCGTTTACAGTGGACCTAAACTTTTTGTCAGCATTTTTGTGAATTGACTAACTTTTATAATTCACAAGCGGATTTGTGCTTTTATTATTTAAAATGCAGTACCGCTAATAACTAATTATCTATCAGTAAAAACCAATAAACTTATTTACAAGCTCTTATGCTGCTTGTTTTACCTTTTTCCACACCGTAAACAGCATAGAGGAGGAAGGGTGTGAGGGGGAGGGGGCAGAGCTGAGAACAGACTCGGATCTACCATGTAGGTAAATGCCTGGGGGTCCCATTTCAGCAGTGGCCCCGGCCCCGCCGCCCCCCTGCCAGTCACCTACATCACTAACATTGATCCTGCTTGTTAATGTACATTTAACATAAAAATAATTATAGTTACGATGAAAACGATCATTAAATACGCAATAAAAAAACGGTCGATTTCTTTATCCCCCTACTAAAAATGGACTATTCCATCTTGACATCTTCCGGGTCACTCAGAGGTGAACTCGGGGGCTAATTCTGTGGCTACTGTTTGTGCTGGGTACTTGGATAAATCCGTAGAGAACCCCGCTGTTTCAAGCCAAATTAACGTGGCCGGATGATTTTATTGTGTGTTTTGTGTCGACCATTTGACGGTGAGTCGTTATTTTTATGTATTTTAGTTACTTTTCATTAAATTTGTTGACTACCTATAGACGCTAACTCTGTGTCTGCCTGTTGGTAGTGCTAGGTTACTAATGGATAAATCTGTAGAGAACCCCGCTGTTTACAAGCCAAATGAATGTGGCCGGATGATTTTATTGAGTGTTTTGTGTCGACCATTTGACGGTGAGTCGTTATTTTTATGTATTTTAGTTACTTTTCATTAAATCTGTTGACTACCTATAGACGCTAACTCTGTGTCTGCCTGTTGGTAGTGCTGGGTTACTAATGGATAAATCCGTAGAGAACCCCGCTGTTTCAAGCCAAATTAACGTGGCCGGATGATTTTATTGTGTGTTTTGTGTCGACCATTCGACGGCGAGTCGTTAGTTTCATGTATTTGGGTTACTTTTATGTATAAATGCGGTGGCGACACACCCGTGTATTTGAGATTTAAACGTGGTTTTAGGGATTAAAAGATCATTCTATTTTTTGTTAATTTCGTGGCCGAATAGAATATATGTACGTAAAGTATTAAATAAATCCTTTGATTTTTGTAATTTCATCCTTTTAGGATCATTTTTGTTACTTTTCAGTTGGCAGTGTAGTGCAAATATTGATAACGCTGCCGGCTATATATAAATATATATATATATATATATATATATATATATATATATAATATATATATATATATATATATATATATATATAATATAGAAATATATAAATAGCGGATTAGATTAGCTTCCCCTAATTTTCATAAGACATTTGTGCTTTTGAAATTGTGGACCTAAAAAAATTAATAAGCGTTTTAGAAATTGTGGAACTAATTTCTTAATTAGCGTTGCCCAGCACTGCAAGGATAAAACCAGAAAGCTGTTTTAGTGAAGTAACTCAACGCTAAGAAAACATTTATTTGCATACACTATAATAAATACCATCTTATTGATTCAAACAAAATCAAAACAAAACGATGGCAGAAAAAGAAGAAGTGGATAAGGATTCTAGTCTGAGGGATCTGGTCACAGATTCAGACCCAAAGTCGGGTCCTCCTGAATCAGATCCCGAATCAGATCCTGAATCGGACAAAGAGTCAGATGCAGAGTCAGATCCAGGGCCAGTGGACCCAGATCCTCAAGGCCTGGATCAAAAGCCTGGAAAACATAAGGCAGACTGGATTGATGAGGTTTTAGGGCAGCTTGCAAAAATGTTCACAGATTATGGTAAAAAGGTGCCTGAAATGACTCCACTAACATTAAACGCTGAGCTGACAACAGTGGCAAACAGTGGCTCAAAAAAGGAAGCAAAAAAGGTCAATATGGAGCGTTTAGCAAAGCTGGCCCTGTTACTAAAGGCCAGGTTGGACCAGGAAGTCAGAGTAAATTCCGGTCTAGAGCATGATCTGAAACGTGAACAAAGAGCGCACAAGGCGGATAAGTCAGCATTCAATGTTGACTTACAACTAGCTCGAATGGAGGCTGAAAAGCTACAGGTGGAGGTTCAGTCACTAAAACAATCTCAGATGGACGGTGCAGCTCAACTGGTTTACAAACAAAAACAGGCTGAGGTGGAACGTTTGAATCAACATTTACAGGAGGTAAATGAGTCATGTGAGGTAATCCTGAAAAGCTAAAAACATACTATAGAGTTATACGAGGAGTCAGTATGTGAAAATCTCAGGATTCGGGCACAACATGAGGCGGTCATTCTTGAAAAAGATTAACTCTACAGTCGGTGTTGTGAATTACAACGCGAGTGTACAGACAACCGCGTAGAGTTAAAAGAGTGCAGGGAGAAGCTGGCCTCAACTGAATACAAATTAATCAACGAAAGAAAAAATGTCTGGCATTAATTAAAGGTCAGTCTCCAGATCTGCCTAGAACACCAACACCACCGCCTAGAACACCAACACCACTGCCTAGAACACCAACACCACCACCTATAACATCAACTCCATCGCCTAATCCACCACGCCGTCCCTTAGGGCCTCTAAAACCAACAAACCCACCGGATGCGCCGGTGGGTGGATCTGATAATAACCCACAAACTCCTCTCTCAATGGCTGAACTACGGAATATGGCTAAAAGCATTCAAACCTTCGCTCCAGGCCCGTTGGGCTCACATGAAACCAAGATCTATCTCGATGACCTTGATTTTCAGCTTCAACGCTTCCCAGAAGCTACAGTTGATGATAAAATCTGTCTGGTAAGGTTGACCTCGGACAGGACAGTGCATGCTTTCATGAAGCGTCAACGGGACGCCGTGATGAAAGACTACAGTCTTTTATGTGCTGCGCTGATAAAGGAGTATACTCCTTGCACGGGGCCTGATGGCATCATAGCGGCGGCGGACGTCAAGCAAGGTAGGAATGAGCACCCAAGGTCATATTATGACCGAATATTCCGTGCCTATTTCGGTGACAGATGCGAACCAGAGATGGAGGAAGAGGTAGGGTTTAAATATATCTTCAGCAAAAATCTTTGCCCTGACATAAGAGAGAAAGTACATGTCAGCGCAAACTACAAACGGAGGTCCATCGAAGAAATAAGAGAGTGCGCGATAGATGTTTTTACAGGTCGCACACCAAACAAAACACCCTTTGAGGTGTGTCCTGGTGAAATGGTCAAATCCAACTCACTAGAGCTGGAAGGGGCGCGGAAACCGACTCCCTATCCTACAAAGGGTGAGAAAAAACAGAATTTTCGACCTAACAGACCACGTAGTGAAGGTGCCCGCTGGAACTATGACCCGCAGTGGCTCAGACAAGACCCAGAGTTCGGAAAACGATTTCAAAAGGGGGGCGCACGTCCTAAAGATAAGAAAGATGGTCACAAAAGTAAACCATATCACAAAGGGGGGTCCCAACAGGAACCCCAGGTCAAGGACAAGCCCCTCCTGCCCCTCGAATGGAACAGTCCGAGACAGGCAAAAAATCGCAAAAGTTCCAGAAGAAAGGCCATAATTCTCTGTCCCCAGAGGACATGGAGAACATACGTCGATTGTTAAATGAGTTGGATAATACAAGCAATGATAACAAACCTGGAGTGATGTGTAGCACTATTGTTGATAGTAAGTCAGAGCACGCAAATCACGACAGTCAACAAGACACTGATGGTCAGGATGCTGACAATCAGGATAATGACAGTCAATACATTGACAGTCCAGAGTGTGTCAGTCAACAAGACGTTGACAGTGACCATGACATTATTGTCACAGACTCTAACAGCCCCTCATCAAACAAGGGGGGGGGGAACTCAATCATCGACGACAGTGACCCGCCACAAACTGAAAACTCAGACACGTTGGTGACTGCACTGACGGTTCAGATGAAGAAAGATTACACAGTCAGAGGTCAACGTAAACAGAATGATTGGCCGAAACCTTTAAGGTTTCTGTGTGACTTTGAAAAAAGGGGGGAGGCTATGAAAGCTTACCTGCCAATCACACTGGAAGGGGTCCTCACGCATGAAGCACTCCTGGATGGCGGAGCCGACATTACCATTATGTCAGCCAAACTGTTCGAGGAACTACGGACCGCCGCTAACGGTGTTCACAGGCAAATACCCCTTGTAAAAAGTGCTATAGAACTGCAGGGTCTCGCAGAGACGAGAACAACCCTAACAGCTATAGCTATGGTTCACATGCAGATTGGCAAAATGACATTATACCACCCGGTACATGTGTCTACACTCGATTCATTCCCATTTCTAGTTGGCCAAGACTTTATAAACCGCTTTGATGCAATTATAGACTATGGCCGACAGAAAATGTGGAGCACAGTGAGAAAGCCTCTGCCAATAAAAGTGCCTCCTAGTTGTGATACAGACTGCCTAACCGCAGGTACCGCAAAGGACACACGGGACACCTCATCTGAGGACAAGAGCCCGGTAAGTGAACCTACAAAAACAGGTGAGGCAGAAGAGGCCCAACAAGAAAGCCTCCTCTGCGAGCTGAAACAATCAGCACTCACTGAACACTACCTACAACAGGTAGTAAAAGGTGTCGAGATCCAGGGATCCCACACCGAAGATGCTGTACTGTCTCCTTGGACAGATAATTCAGCAATCAGCCAAGCTCTTTATGAAACCTTGGTTAAAAAACAAATGGGTCTAGAACTAACGAAGAAAGCTTTACGCTTTCATCTCGATCCCAACAGTGAGCGGGTAATGACCGCAAATGGAGTCATTCGCCTGAACATGAACTGGAACAGACGAGAACTGGTCCACCCGTTCCTCGTGGTCCAAAACTTACCACATGCATCCTATATAGGCTCTGACATTTTGGTAAGATTGGGTGTCCGAGTGGACACCGTCAACAATGTACTGTGGTCGCTGGAAACAGACAAAATGGATTCTCCTGTGCTAAGCACAGAAAATCTCAAAGCTGGACAGACCATACCAGAAGTCTGCGAGGTTGCTTGCAACCAATCCATCACAGTACTACCTCAGGCAATGAACCAGATGGTGGAAGTTCACATCATAGCTAATCAAGCTATTAGCCAAAAGCAGGCATACTTTCAACTATCTCCTAAGTTTTACAACTTAGGACTGTCCATTGAGGCCACGAGACAAGTGAGCCTCGACTGCAGAACCACATCTGTTGCTGTGTGTAACACAGGCACGGAAGCGGTACTGATCAAGAAATACACAAAAATAGGATGGTTGATCTCCACTGATTTCCATGATTTTGAACTGAGCATTACATTTCTGGGAGGACTCCCAGAATACCTGATCCCACATGAATACACGGGGCAAGTCTTGTTCACAAAGCCAAAACAGGCCATAGCTCTCGTCTCAGTCAATGAGGTCGACCAAGACACAGTCTATGGGGTCGGTCTAAACCGAGACATCAGCCTAAGCTCTCATACCTATAGTGTCCTGCCTATTAACAGGGTCAATGACACAGAAAGGGATTCATTGGAGCTCCCCAAAGAACAAGAACCCCTCTCAATTTCTTCTCAGATCGAACAGGTGGTCGCCCAAGCCGACGCCCTGAAAACTGATGAAGAAAGGGACAGACTGCGTCAAGTTCTCTTAAAGTTTGAGAAATCATTTTCAACCGACTCAATGGATTGTGGGTTGACCACGCTCCACTCAGTGAGCATCCCAACCCCGCCCGAAGCTCCACCCACATTTGTCAGACAGTACAAGATTCCTCTGGCAGCACATCAACCTATCAGGGAAATCCTTGATAACCTTCTAAAGAATGGTATCATCAGATACTGTAACAGCACTTACTCTGCGCCTTTGTGGCCAGTGTTAAAACCAAATGGAAAGTGGAGACTCACAATTGATTACAGAAAGCTAAACAAACAAGTCCCCTTATCACGGTGGCCAATGACCCAGCTCCAACAGGAACTGCCCAAGGTCACCAATGGTAAGTACTTCTCGACCCTCGACGTCGCCTCTGGTTTTTGGACCATCCCTGTGCGCGCCGAGGACCAATACAAACTAGCTTTCACCTTTGGTGGCCGACAATACACTTTTACCAGGTGTCCCTTTGGCTACGCTAACTCACCTGCGGAGTTCAACATCTTCTTGAACAAAGCATGTCCAGACGCCCATGAGCGTGGGACACTGATTTACGTGGACGATGTCCTTCTGAGGCAGCCAACACTGGACTCACATTTGGCTGAGATCGACCACGTTCTGAATCAGCTGACAACTGCTGGTGCTAAAATATCACTGTCTAAATGCCAGTGGTGCAGAACCAAGGTGGACTACGTTGGCCTACTCGTAGGTCCAGACGGAGTACAACCACAGTTGACTCGCACCCAAGGCCTTGACAATCTCAAAGTCCCCACCAATCTCAAAGAACTACAAAGTTTTCTTGGCGTGTGTAACTACTCGAACCAGTTCATAGAAAACTATGCAGACCTTGCAAAGCCACTGACTGAACTCCTAAAGAAAGACGTTCCATTTGTCTGGACTGACAAACAGCAGCAGGCAATGGACGCTCTCATAAACAGGATCAAGTCAGCCCCATGTTTAGTCTACCCAGACTACAACAAAGAGTTTTACTTGGAAGTGGGCTTCTCAGCTCATTGTATAAGTGCAGGTCTGTACCAGATACACGACAGAGACAAGCGTGTGGTGGCCTACGCCAGCAAGACGATGGCAGGCCCCGAGTTGAGATTCTCAGACTGTGAGAAAGCTCTACTGACCACAGTGTGGGCAGTAAAACATTTCTCCAGCTACATTGGTGGACAGAAAATAATTGTGGAAACACAACACCAGCCAGTGACTTTTCTTAACAGTGAACGCATCAGAGATGGTGTGGTAACAAACTCACGTGTTGCAACGTGGCTCATGGCGCTTCAAAGTTTTAACCTAGACATACGTTATGGTCAAAACAAGAAGTCACATCTGGGGACGGACTTGGCAATCTGCCAAAAGTGTACACAAGATGTACCAGCCACCCAGCCGCCGGTTGAGGTGAAACCCCCAGTAACTGAAGACCCGAATCACCACTTCTTCGATGACAATATCTGCAAAGATATGACAACATTGTACGTGGATGGATCTTCATTCCTCCGCGACAAAATCTGCAGAGCAGGTGTTGGAGGGGTTCTCCTCCATGACCAAGAGCAGATAACTTTCAGCTACAAATTAGGCTCTCAGACTTCTCAGTACGCTGAGATTGCAGGAATCCTAATAGCTCTCCAGATGGTAGTAGAACACTCCATCAAGACGCTAGTCATCTGCACTGACTCTAACTATGCTCGTTTAAGTTTCGCTTGTCACCTCGCTGTGTGGAAACAGAATGGTTTCCTAACAAGCGACAGGAAAGTGGTCAAACACAAAGAGCTTTTCATAGCGTGTGATCACTTGGTGACATCACACGACTTACAGATCTACTGGAAGAAAGTTCCAGGACATTCTAGAGTCCCAGGCGATGACAAGCACTACAATGACATTGCAGATTCCTTAGCCAAAGAAGGAGCCGACGAAGGTCCTTTATGGTCCTTCGACCCTTCCTGGTTAATCAAGACTCTGTCAATACAACCTACAGTCAGGGTTATGGCAGTCACACGTGCACAGGCCGCAGCCAGACCTGCTGACGACGCAGTCTCTGTACGACCCGCACTGACTGACCCAGACATCATCCAACTACAGAAGTCGGATCCTGCTATCAACTCCATGATACTGTACCTGACTGATCCGGACAAAAATAGTCCGTCTAAAGACGACCTGGATTCCGATCCAGACCTTAAGGTCCTCTATCAGCTGCGCAAACAGCTAAAACTAATCAAGGGCATCCTAACTTTCGCTCATGGACCAACGTCCTCACCTGTGTTCGTGGTTCCCCATGACCAAAGGGGGGTGATGTTAGTTCATGCCCATGATCTCCCGTCCGCAGGACACAAAGGAGATAAAGCCACGCTGACGGCATTAAAACAAATTGCCTATTGGCCTGGAATGAAAAAGGATGTCAAGGACTACATTGAAGGGTGCGTGGTCTGTGGCCAGTTTCAGCCAACCAGACCACTTCACAGAGCACCACTGCAAAGCAGAGGCATTGCATTCCCATGGTCTGACCTCCAGATCGACTGGGTTGGACCACTCACTAAGAGCTCTAGAGGAAATAAATATTTTCTCACGGTAACCTGTGCATTTACCAAATGGGTAGAATGCCTACCAGCTCCTAACGACACAGCACAAACCACTGCTATGTTGTTAATGAATCATATATTCTCAAGGTTTGGACTTCCCCTTCGGGTGAACTCAGACCAAGGTACACACTTCACAGGTGAAGTGATGAAAGAACTGTGGAAGACGCTAGGCGTCAAGGCCAACTTTCATGTCGGCTACCACCCACAGGCTTCAGGCCAAGTAGAGAGAGCAAACAGAACTGTGGTGAGTATTTTGAAGAAATACGTGGCTGCAAACCACAAGGACTGGGACGTGAAACTCCCTCTGGTCCTCATGGCCATAAGAGCCACTCCACACACATCAACTGGCATCTCTCCCTTCGAGATGATGACCGGTCGACAAATGACTCTCCCTCTACACCTGTTGTACCAACCAGGCGACGCCGCCATGGCGACAGCCTACACTACACAACAATACATGAAAGATTTGAATGTACACCTCAGAAACACTTTTGCTTTCGCCCAGAAAAACCTGGAAAAATCCGCTGAAGGACGCAAGGCGTACTACGACCAGAAGGCCTCTCATAATGAACTCCAAGTGGGAGACAGAGTCTGGTACTATACGTTCGCCCCAGCAACCGGGAAAGGAGGGTCCGAGACCGGAACTCTCGCCCGCAAACTAATGCCCAGGTGGACTGGACCTCATCTGATAACAGACAAAGTGTCCTCAGTCGTCTACGAAATCAAAATCAGCAAAGGCCGCAAAGAGCCAATTGCTAAATGGGTACATCGAAATCAGATCAAACCTTACAAGGCGTTCAATGACTCCACAAAAGACAAAGATCTCACAAACTCACCGACTTCATGGGATAATAAGGTCGTCCAAACACAAGTTAGTAAATAAACTAATCAGGTTTAAACTACCGTATTTCCACCCTATAAGTCGCATTGTCCAATTTGAACTTAGAAACGCTAAGCCTAAAACCCACAACAAAAAAACCTTAACAACCGTTTAAATCCACGAGATTTAATTTGACCTCGGTCATAAAGTTGAGACCTGTTTTTCTTGTGTGTTGCACTTTGGAATCTGACGACAAGAGTGTGTCGAAGCAGTGAAACGTTGTTTCCTTGTTGTTTAGTCATTACTGTTGTCATTAGTTGAGATATTGTTTGGTTCTGAACACTCCCAGCCAAAAAGGTTTTGTATTAACATTGGTTAATGAATGATATGGATTTAACTATGCCAACATGCAGTTCGTTTTGTTAAATCTCAATCGTTGAAGAGTCAATGTAGTTTAAAGCTACTCAAGGTACAATAAACTACACTGGCATGGGCGTAGCCAGGGGGGGTTCGCCCGGTTCGAACGAACCGCCCACTTTGCCTATGAAGTCCCGTCTACAACTCCCGCGAGACTGTGAGGGGAAGACAACGTTCACTCTGTCCTGGCTTGGAAGGCAACACGGTGGATTCAAACGGTAAAATTACATTGTGGTTTTTGATTCAACTGTTCATTTGTGTATTTTAAGTAGTACTGTTTGATGTTAGAGAGATTAGAAGTGGGTCACGTTTTTATAAGATATGGATAATGCTAAAACATGCTAAAGCTAAGCTAAGTAGCAACGATTTTCGCCACGTTTTTTTTCCTTGTTTTTGGCTATTTCCGCCATGTTGGGAACAGTAATTTATCTGAAATTAGTACCAGTACGGCCCCATTCTATCCCTAAAGCTAAGTTTACAGTGATAGGACAGATAGTTACTCACAGGAAGCCTGAAACTGAGCGTCCATGTTTTTCTAAACAAAAGCTACAGGCCTCAGGCCTAGCTTGGACAGGATACAAACAATAACTTAGCAGTGTTGAATATACTGTAATATAGCCTATTTGGTGAAAAATAAATGTTTGGATAAATTTTCAAAAGAACAAACATTCAGAAAAACTGTTTTTGTATGTAAGACAAGTTAAAAAAACGTTTTCAAATAGAAACCCAAAATGTCTTAGCAGATCTTACTAAATTGTTTACTACATACTTAATATTATGTTAAACTGTTTTTCAGGTTTCTGTGCTGGATACCAACATGGGTAGGTGCAAGCAGAAGGACAGAGAGGAAAAGAGCAACGCTTCAATGTACAACTTTGTTTCAAAGAAACAGAGTTCCAGGTAAAATAAATAAATAAAACAGATCTTCTTGTAAAATAGATTTTGTCAATAATATGTCTTAGAATGATTTCAGGAACAAATGTTTTCTTATTTAGAATGTATTTCTGTAAATTCTTTTAGCTAAATATTAAATCTTTTGATATGATTATTTAAATGCTAAAAGTGTCTAAAAAATATTCTAAAATCTCTTATTCACGTGTCATATCTTAGATGAAGACCGTGCAAGTTTGGTGTGTACCAGTGCTTCGAATGATGAAGATGGCTGCCCCTGAAGTAAGTTATTTTGAAGTTAAGCACCTGAGAAGCCCATTTTAGAAATTGAATGTTACAACATTACTATACAGAACATTTTGTTTTAATAATTGTTCTGCTAGGTACGGCAGAGTGCCTGGGTCACAGAGGCCGAACACCCCTGCAGGTTCCATTAAAGAGTGTGACCGAGACCTTTACCCCAACTTGCACGTCCTACTTCAACTGGCCTACACACTGCCTGTGACCTGCGAATGTGAGCGCAGTGCCCTTCGTCGCTTGAACAGCTACATGCGGGCATCAATGACGAAGGAGCGTCTCTCACTGGCACTACTTCACATTCACTACAGCAAACACATTGACCTTGAGAGCGTTGTTGATGTGTTTGCAAACAAACACTCGAGGAGGATGGAGCTGGACTCACTTGTCTATCCAGAGACATAAGATGTTGGACAGAACTGTCTTATGCAATGTAAATAAAGGTTTTGCAAAACTACATTTGTCTTGAGAAATTTTAATGTTACTCTAGGGGTCTGCAACCTTTTCGATACAAAGAGCCATTTCTGCTCCTTTATTCACTAAATTAAACGTGTCCGGAGCCACAACACCTGCTGCAACTGGGATTCTCAACTGGTGGCCCACGGACCACTTTAAGTTTGTTAGAGGACATTTTTCTGGCCAGCAGGAATGATTTATAAAACTAAAAATGTCTAATGATTTTTTAACATTTACTGATATTTTTACATTTTAAGATAAAATAAAAGACAAGATTCTTGTAAAGAAGGAAAAATTAATATAGTTTTGCCCAGTTTCTAAAAACTAAAACAAACAATGCAGGCCTATGTGATTTTTTTTTTTACTAGAAAAATTAAGTATCCTACTTAAAAGAAATAAAGCATAAAGTGAAAGTATGTTAACTCCTTGTAATGTAGGAAAACTGCTAAAACTAACCCTTCCAGTTATAAGAACCAATAAAATTCAGTTTTGGTCAAAGCTTGAAAGAGCTGCTGCAGAGGGACCCTGAGCTGCAGGTTGCAGACCCCTGGTCAATTGTTTTTGTGTACATGTGAATTGTATTGTTGTATTTTTCAATTTATTAATTTCATTCATAAAAAACAATGTCTAACCACAAAGCAAAGTAAAAAGATTATTTATTTTTGCAATTGAAGTTATATTATTTGTTGTGGGGTTAGTTTGCATTTATGTTAAGGAGTGGTACTGTGCCTTTAAGAGGATGACGTCATTCGTTCTTCTTCGGTGGTATTTTTTTTCTGTGTATGTTCGGGTGGGACCAGTGTTGCCAGGTGTACGATAATTATCGTATTTGTACAATAATTTTGCCCTCTGTACGATGTACGACCAATAATCCCGAAAAAGGCCAAAAATACGATAATTTGACCATTCTGTGAACGTGTAGTTGTGGTTGGTTTCCATCAGCCTGTCACAACTGTCTGTCGGAGTTTTTTTGTGAACCCTGAAGGCATCTTGAAATTCCAACCAATCGTGCTTTTCTAAATGCGACATAAGAGTGACGTATATAAAGAACAACGACCATGATTGGCTGAATAGTCCGCTGCACCCGCCCCATGCGTTAGAAAAAGCAGAGCCGTGTGATACCGGTTTGGAAGAAGTGATGAAAATGACAGAATGTTTATATAAAGCTGAACGTTAAATTGTAATAAAGAAATATATTAAGAAAATATGAACAATATAAAATAGGAACACTGGGACATTACTGATACAGGAAGACATTTACACAACAAAAAAAGGTAAGATATACAAGGAAAGCAGGAAGAAACAGGAACTTACTCGCATTAGAATAGAACACACAGGCCTTAATTTTTTTTTCTTCTTCTTTCGGCTCCCTGCGTTAGGGGTTGCCACAGCGAACTGGTCGCACGAAGATTTGGCAGGCTTTTTTTTTACGCCGGATGCCCTTCCTGACACAACCACAGACCACCGAGCAACCACAGCCCTCTATGTGGAGCAGAGAACTGATATCTAGGGCTCCCGGGCCTAAATCTCTTAAAATAATTGGAAAACATGCAACAGTACTATGTGACATGTACACCAGCAATCTCCCTGAAACGGTTCAACATGTTTTAATGGAATGTCCAGGTTATGAAACAAAGAATGCATTTCCAAAAAGAAACGAATAAAATGAATATTAAATTTGCAAGGATGTTTTTAGTAGCGATATCAGTAAAGTTAAAGATCAAGTTATTATTTCCTTGAAAAATACAAAGTTAATAGACAGAATTTAGTTGAGTTATTAAATAAATTTTACAGAATTAGGTCCACACTTCAGCTCGGTGGTGTAGAAGAGGGGGAGGGGCTCATTAGTTGCCACCAGACATTAATACGTATTATTGTCCATGGTTCCCACCAGTACTGACGCCACAAAGCTGGGAGTGCCTGTTAGACGCCATTCAACAACAGAGTGACTATAGAGCATACTTGTTATTTTGTTTATGACGGGTGTACGATAATTTCCTCAAAATACGATAATTTTAGAGCTCTAGTACGATAATCTTACATTTCTCACCTGGCAACACTGGGTGGGACTCGGAGTACCGTGTCTCTGGGATGAGTTCTGAATAGAAGACTGGACACACATCCCCTCTCAGTGTGTTGCTCTTTCTCCACTAACAAAAACCACCTATTTGGTAAGATTTACCTCACACAGCATTGTTTTAACTAGCTAGCTAATTAGCTTGTTTACACGTTTGAAGTAACGTGTACCACCGCCAATGAACCAATCAGAGGTCCATTTTTTTCTTCAAACGAACCGCCCCTCATAAAATCCTGGCTACGCGCCTGACTGGTCTCACAATTTCTAAATTGAACCGATTCAATCGTTTCTATTCTAGATTATCTATTCATTTTGATGAGTCTCGCCATAGACTTCAAAATTTATTAGGAATACCAAATCCTACGTCGTTCGTCTAAAAGACAACAGACATTTAGATCAAACTATATTTCATTTTTTATTTTAGTTTAACCTAAACTAAGTAATGAATGGAGGAATAGTTTGGAATTAGAGGCCTTCGTTACAGAAGCCCTCCAAAATTTTATAGGTATAGATCCCTATATCTAATTTTACAGAATTGATCCACCCCTTAATTGGTAATTGTAGCTGATCTAAACCATGATAGCTTACATACCAGGTGCATATAGGTAGGGCCTAATGTAAAATCCCAATCATAAGCCCACCTAAAAAACCACATAATTGCATGACACATAGAACCAGAGTGGCACTGACTGGAAACCAACCAGCCAACAACCTTCGATGTGGGGACCTGCAGCTCCAACGCTTGGTCTTCAACCTTCATCCAAGGGTCGCCTCCTCTGCGTCAATCGAGGGATCCCCTCTACATGCTGATTATGAAAACAATTGTTGCTGATCAATCAACAAAACTAATCGTTGTGGAATTACTGCTGTGGAATTACCGCTGTGGATTATAAGACTTTGTTTTCCAAGGGATCACAGACTTTGTTTTCCAAGAGTTAACAGACTCAGTTTTCCAAGGGATTAAAAGCTTACCGCAATGGGATTACCTCCGAACAGTATGGAAGTTCCAAAAACTTTATGGGATTATAATTTTGATTTTTCTTTTCCACTTGCTGGATTACTTCAAGATCAGAGACAGTTCAATGTTCCTTTCGTGTTGGACCCCATCCCCAAGGACTGGCGATGGCTTCCAAAAGGGGGGAGATGTAGTGGGCATGACCGTGTCCACTTTGATACACCTGTGTATTTTTGAACTGTTCCAGAGATGACCTTTACTGACCTCTCAGTAAAGCAAGACATTTACTACAAATTATTCCATTAGTTGTAATCTGAGAACATAGTCACCAAAAGAGACTATTTCTATCTTTGATTTTATTCTAATGTAATCAAAAGAATAACTTTTGTCATTTTCATGATGTGTGCTTTTAAGCTGTGTTATTCTGTAAGAGTTAAACTGTGTCACTTCTGCACATCACTGGGTCCACTGCTGTGTGAAAGTTGAAGGCTCGGGTCACAGAGGCCCGGCCGTTTTGTTTAGAAAGTCAGAAGACAGTTAATCCGTTGTTTTTATGAAAAGGGCTCCAGCACTCTCTGTCTTTCCAAAACATTTTCACTCTGCTGTGAATTTCACCTTGAATCTTGATAACAACAAGTGAACTCCTCGCTGGTCCACGGACCAATGAAAAAGAGACAAGTCTCTCTCATCTCAGATCCTTCCTAAAAGTTCTAAGCTGTTGCTGGAACTGGAGAGTCTGCGGACGAGACTAGGATGTGAGTCTTCGTCTAAGAACTGATGATCGTCTAGTCACACGCTAAGGACACGTCATCCAGTTAAGGACTAATAACATGTTGTTATGAGTCCACTTCAAACGAGCGTAAGCTCAAAACTTTGTTATTCCTTCCTGGAATAGTTATCTTGAAGTCAGAGGCCAGTAGCTGACATATTTTCTGATGGTTGACGCGGATCCCAGGAGACGTTGAAAACGTAAACGAGGACCGGCTCGGACGTGCTGGGCCTGAAGGACTCTGTGCATCTGAAAGGCTGGTGTCATCTCTTTATCAGACTCGTCGTCAAAGGTAAAGAGCTGTTTACAAACGTACCTGGATTTAGCAGAAGTCGGATGAAAAGTGTCACTTCTGGTAACATGCTCAAGACAATTTCCTTTAAACCATCTCTCCATCTTTCCTCCTATCTTTTTTTCCCTCAATTCTAAGCTGGAAACTAATTAAGTCATAGAGCCTCAGACTAAATATGTTAACATCCTGTATTTATGTCTGTTGTGTTACAATTTAAATGTGCTGACGTGTTAAATTGCAAGAAAGTGAAATCATGTCAATCAAGTGTAATGGTGTTAATTTAGTTGATTTATTTTAAATAAATGGTAGTGTCTTTGACATACCAACTAAGTTAACGTCTCTGTCACTCTATGACTTCTGTTGTATTTGTCCATCATAAAGACCACAGAAATATTGGGTAAACTGAAAAAGAAAGAATCCGTGAAATTACTATTCAATCTGAATGAGTAAATTAATTAAGGTAAAGAGGTCAGTATTAATATTGACCTCCTCATAATCCTTTACATTACAACCCCCATAATTTTCAGGAAAGTAGAAATGGGTCTGGGTTCCTAGTTAAAGGAATAATAGATTCCAACCTCAACTTAACATGCAGATCATTCCAAGACCATGGGGTCAGAATAGGACAAACTCATTGTTGCTGAATCTGTGCACACAAAGGGTACCTTAAACCTCAGCCAGCTACTGGCCCGGAGACTGTGTGTTCTGCAGTGAAATGAAAGTGGAGTAGATATATGATGGCAATTTTGCTAAAATTGTTTTGTATATGAAAATATACCAACACATAATCCTTTGAATATTGAGTGAAGTAATTTCAGCAAGGGTATATAAAGTACAATTGTGAGTCCTCCTTGGGTTTGTTTAAGATGTAAAGGACACAGTGATGAAAATACAAAGAAGAAAACAAAGGTAGAAAAGTGAGAGAAGGATTAAAAGGGAAAGAAGGACATAGGAATAGAGGAGAGAGTGAGGTATAAAGAGAACACAAATCAACATAATCAATGTCTGCCTCTAGACCTGTGGAAAGAAAAAATACAAAACCAAGAAAACACAACAACAAACAATGTATACAGTATAATGGTACTTATGACATCATTAGAAAGTATTTTATATGGTACATGGTAGTACAAGATGTATTTAGTAGCCACCACAACCCGAGTGTGTATCTGATAAAAACCTGAATCTAAACACCTCTGTGAGCATGATTGTCACTATAAGATTTATCCATAAGAATGTTTAATAGTGGATGTGAGGACCCACAGACCCGCACCCCACAGGACACAATGGTAATACATGGAGGACCGGAGCCAAAGACACACAGCGGCCCCCAAGCACAGAGCCCCTAGAGTCCCCCAATAGGGACAACCACACCTCCCCAGAGAAAAGCAGAGGGAAGCCCTGTGTGACCCCCAGCAATCACAATGCAGAGACCCCAAGAGGCTGCAGTGACAAGCCCACAGGCTCCATCGGCAACCCGCCCCTCCAGAGTAGCTCTGGCCATGGACACCGAGCCCCAAGCCCTGAAGTCATACCACCCCCAGCAGAGGCCTGACAGAGCCAGGGCACCCAGGTATGGGCAGGCAGCCACCAGGGTGGGCCGGCACACACCCAGTCACCCAGCCCAGATGCAGAGAGCCATCAGTGGCTCACCACCAGAAGGGAGCACGATAGAGGGAAGTAGACCCACCTTAAATGGGGGGTCCAAATTGATCAAAGAGAGGGGACCATCCAAAACCCAACCTGACCTGAGACATAAAAGGGGCACACAGACAGCCTGACAGAGCCTTCTGTCAGGCCGTCCATGCACCCCCACCCCCACCCCACCCGACAGTGACTGCAACCAATAGCCAGAACAAAAGAGAGCAGCAGCTGGAGGAAGCCAACCCAGCACACAAAGGACCAGGCAACCCAAGAGCCCCACACCACAGGCACGGAGAAACCCTAGCATGCCATACGCACCCCCCCAACCCCCTACCCCCCACACATACACAAACTACCCCTCACTGTGAATGTCACACCAAGCCGACCAGCCAATGCCCTGTCACAGCGAAGCCACGCCCCTGACCACCGTCCTACACCACCGATGATCACACACACACAACTATAGCCGACCCCCTGCCGGAACCCGGCAGTCACCCCAGCCAAAGCGCCGGCCATTGCAACCAAGAACCCTGAACAATAAATCCTAACAACCCAGGGTTGGAAAAAAACAACACAAAAAAATCCTAAAGGGTGAACCTCTTATACAGTATACCTAAGAGCAGTGTGATAAATGGGCTCCAGTTTAACTAAGGTAATGGGGGAGGCAAATCTATAGACTGTGTCTCCGTAATCCAGCTGTGATCAAAACATACTTGTTTCAAGCAGCTTACGGGAAGACATAGAAAACATGATTTCAGACCATACTGTTACTATAACGGGTGTATCCAGACTGAAAGGACTGAAGTGAACAGAAGCCAAGAGTCAATATTATTTAAAAGTGTTTATTTACAAATAGTGATAATCAGGTTGACAACAGGTGAAGAGGCTGGTTCTCCTGAAAGGGCAGATGGAGCAGTTAGAATATGGTTGGAGGTGGATGATGATTGATTCTTGATAATGGAAACTCTTACAAATAATGGTTGTTGTAGTCGGAGTGAAATATCCAATGTCCAAAACGTGAAGAGTGGTAACGTCCAAAACAGATAGGCAAGTGGTGATGGCACAGAGCAGCTGAAGGAATGCAGGAGGATAAAGGCTTCACAGAGACTTCTTCAGCAGAGCAGCAGGACGGTAGGTGAACTGTGAAGAGATCAGCAAAACACAAGGCATTAGAGATTTAAATCTTCACACAGAATTACTGGCTAGAACACCTCTCCCGTTGGTAGTGCATGTCCCAACGTCTTCTGAATGATCCCTGTTGCTTCTTATACTCCTCCTGCTAGTAGAGCTGATGATCTGTAGCTACTACCAATTAGTGTCCTGGAAGGAGGAAGGGAGAAGGCAAGCCAGAACTCCTACATTACCCCCACCAAGCATCGCCTCTTGGCGACCTGACGCATTTCTCTGGGTGATCCCTGAAGAACATAGTGATGTGTCGAAGATAAAAGATCTTGGAATCCAGGAGCGTTCCTCCGGACCGTACCCCTTCCAGTCGACCAAGTACTGGAACCCCCGACCCCGGCGTCTCACATCCAGAATACAATGGACAGTAATAGCAGGATGGTTGTCAATGAGGCGAGGGGGTGGCGGGAGGTCAGTGGGTGGGTACAGTGGACTCTCAATGACAGGCTTCAGTTGTGACACGTGGAAAGTAGGGTGAATCCTCATAGAAGCAGCTAACTGTAATCTCACAACGGTGGGGTTGGTTAAGCGTGTGATAGGGAAAGGACCAATTAAGCGGGGGGCAACTTGTGGGGGGTGTCTTTCAGGCGAATGTTTTGAGTAGAAAGCCATACCTTCTGTCCAACCTGGTAGGTGGGAGTTGCTGATCGGTGGCGGTCTGCCATCTTCTTATTTTGGGCTTCCATGTGGAGAAGGGCAGACTTTACTTGTCGCCAGACCCTACGACACCTCCTGAAATGGTATTGGACAGACGGGGCTGACACCTCACTCTCTTGGCTTGGAAACAAAGGAGGCATGTAACATAGAGATGCCTCAAACAGGGACATACCAGTGGCAGACGATGTATGTGTATTATGTACATATTCAATCCATACCAAGTGTTGACTCCATGTGGACAGGTTATCTTCCACTACACATCTGAGGGCGACCTCCAACTCTTGGTTTGCGCATTCGGCCTGGCCATTAGACTGGGGATGGTAGCCTGACATCAGGTTGACAGAGGCCCCTAAAGAGTTGCAAAAGTATTTCCATACCTGAGATATGAATTGGGGTCCTCTGTCAGAGACCAAGTCCGAAGGGATGCCATGAACTCGGAACACGTGCTGAACTAGGAGTTGTGCAGTCTCGAAGGCTGAGGGGAGCTTTGGCAAAAGAACAAAGTGTACTACCTTAGAAAATTTGTTGATTACCGTGAAAATAACAATGTTACCTTCTGAAGGAGGAAGGCCAGTAACAAAGTCCAGGGAGATGTGGGACCAGGGTCTGCTGGGGGTAGGTAGGGGTTGTAGTTTTCCTGCAAGTGGTTGATTGCTGTTTTTATTCCGGGCACACGTGGGGTAGGCGGCCACATACTCCTTAATGTCATCCACCATGGATAGCCACATGAAGTGTCTCTTGGCCAAGGACAGCATGCATGTGACTCCCGGATGGCAAGACAGTTTGTGTGCATGTAACCAGTGTAGTACATTATTCTTTACTGTAGTGGGGACAAACATAGTTCAAGGAGGACCTGTCCCGGGGTCTGGTTCTGCCTTCTGGGCCTCCAAAATGTCTTTTGATAGTCCACGTGAGAGACCCAACAACATAGGACGAGGGATGTTTTCTTCCTGTACATAATCCTCAGGGGGGGATAACTGGCACGAGAGGGCATTGGGCTTTATATTCTTTGACCCGGGTCTGTAAGTCAAGACAAAATTGAAGCAAATAAAAAATAAAGACTATCTTGCTTGCCTGGGGTTTAATCTCTTAGCGTCAAGGAGGTAAGTGAGGTTTTTGTGATCCGTCCAGATGAGGAAAAGTGTTTCGGTGCCCTCTAGCCAGTGCCGCCACTCTTCCAAGGCAAATTTAACAGCAAGAAGTTCTCGGTTGCAGACGTCATAGTTTTGTTCTGCTGGGGAGAGACGGTGGAAGAAAAACGCACAGGGGTGCACCTTGTCTTTGGGGATCTCTGAGAAAGCACTGCTCCCACGCCTGTATCAGAGGTATCTACTTCTAAAATAAATTGGTTGGTGGGATCAGGATGACACAAATTGGGGGTAGAAGAAAAAAGGTTCTTAAGCTCACCAAATGCTGTCTCTGCCTCTTGGGTCCATTTAAAAGTCTGAAGGGTGGAGGTTAGATGAGTAAGGGGGCAGCAATCCTGCTGTAGTTCTTAAACTCCAAAATACATTACGGCAAAGACTGGTTCATCCCAAAGATCCAGTCCCCCGGCACAAACAGAGTAATATTGTGTATGCTGTTCAGTGTCAGGAGGGCTGTGATCAGTCTTACATTGGGGAAACTAAACAGCCACTGGCCAAAAGGATGGCCCAGCACAGAAGATCAACATCATCAGGTCAGGACTCTGCGGTCTACACTCATCTCCAGGCCAGCGGTCACTCTTTCAGGGATGAAGATGTTCACATCCTTGATAGAGAGGAACAATGGTTTGAGAGAGGAGTAAAGGAGGCCATCTTTGTGAAAAGAAACCGTCCATCATTAAACAGAGGTGGAGGCCTCCGTGTTCAACTGTCCCCCTCTTACAATGCTGTTATTGCTAGTATCACTCAGCCCCTTTGAATAGCAAACAACCATCAGGGTACTAATCATCCATCGTTAGGATGATGGTCCCCTTTGATCATGTGAGCAGCTAGTTTTGGCTGTCAGCAGCAAACTGGTTGATCCACTATGAGAAGGTGTTATTTATAAGACTGAGCTGAATACAGCACCTCAGAGAGAAGACTTTTGGCCGGAACATTTCTACAGTTTATTTTTTATTTTTTTGAATGTCCAGAGGACCAGACTTAACATTTTAGATTACAGAGGTTTTAGTCACAACTTGCACCTGTAATGTTTAAGTGTCTTAAATTGTGATATTATTTAAACTTGCATTCTATTTTATGTTTTATTACCAGATGTTTTGTTGTAAAAAAAAATATATATATATATATATATATATAT